>CABFVZ010001848.1:18601-29511 GCA_902151445.1 Timema monikensis | reverse complement strand
GTATTTTTTTTTAATAAGTAAAAAAAGTTTTGTTTTTATATTGACATGATGGATGATTTGAAGCTTTGTTTTACAGGATTCATTACAATATTTTTTTACGGGGAAGGGGGCTAGTATTAACATAATTCTACACTCGCCTTGCATAATTGCTTTATCGAAACTACACTTGCCTTACATAACTTTCTTTATCGACACAAGCTCTACACTTGTCATATAGTCATATAACTTAGTATTTGATTTTTAACTATCAGGTCTACACTTTCCTTGTGGTACATCTATTTCTTTATCAATATGTATATGTAAACTCTTAGCTTGCTTTACTTGTTTAATTAGTAAGTTACCATGTCTACACTACTATATTACAGCACTTGCTTTATCAACATGTCAAAACTATATTTACAACACTTGCTTTATTAATACTAGGTCCACACCTTATCAATATGTCAACCCTGAATTACTTCACTTGCTTTATCTATCTAGTTAGACACTTGACTTACATAACTTGCTTCATTGTTACTAAATCTACATTTACTTTAACATCCCTGCCTTACATCACTTATTTGTTGGTACTAGGTTTACAAATACCTCATATCACTTTCTTTATCATTAGGTATATCTTTGTCTAAAATAACTTGCTTTATCGACATTAGGTTTACACTGGTTTTACATACCTTTTTTTTTTATCAATGCAATGTCTACAATTGTCTTACATCTTTTGTTATATCAATAGCGACACGCTTCAGTGGCCGCATGGTCTAAGGTGCTACTCTCGCATTAGAATAGACTGCCGAAGATGGGGAGATCAGGGCTTGATCCCAGTCGGGTGTCCTGAAAGGGTTTTTTCCTAAATGTTTTTTTCCTTAATGGTTTTCCACTCTCCCTCCATGCAAATTCGGGTACACTTCCTCTAAATTAAAACCTTCCTAATCCCTAACATTTTAGTGTAATTATCACATAGGTGTTTTATATACTTTTTAAATCAATCCAATGTATACAATTGCCTTACATCTCTCGTGCTATATTAATTATTGTATGCGGCACGCAAGGCCTGAACGGGTAATACGACGCGGTGCTAAAAATAATAGGTTGTGCACATTTGAATTACATTACTTATTTACACAATTCTGGAGTTTTATATTTATGAATGTGTCGTTGCCAGACCCGCAGTATGAAGACATGTTCGAAAATGGCAACTACCGACGGCGGAGACGCATGAAGCGGCCCTACAGGTCGGCGGCGCCCTACGGAAAGGGACTGTTCGCTGAGGGCTTTGCGGCCGCACACCACCAGCTTCCCCTGGGAACACGCAACTTATTCGGCAACCCTCCCACCTACCCTGCGGCCTACTCTCGCTACGAACACAGGTTAGCCTAGTTACCCTCTGGATGCCTCAATAGTTTCAAATAGTTTATACTGCTATATATAAAATAAATGAACAGCTAGCATTGGAGACTGGAATTTATTAATGTATCCCACTTCAAAAAAATAGAAGCTCTTGATATTATCGATCTATAATAAGAGGCATGGCCTATTTATTTTAACATAAACACGATACATTTTTAGTCTATAATAAGAGGTACGGCCTATTTGATTTTAATACAAACACGATACATTATTGGTTTGTAATAAGACGCATGGACTATTTGTTTTTAATATAAACACGATACATTATTGGTTTGTAATAAGACGCATGGACTATTTGTTTTTAATATAAACACGATACATTATTGGTTTCTAATAAGAGGTGCGACTATTTGTTTTTAATATAAACACGATACATTATTGGTCTGTAATAAGACGCATGGACTATTTGTTTTTAATATAAACACGATACATTATTGGTTTGTAATAAGAGGCACGGCCTATTTGTTTTTAATATAAATACGAGACATCATTGGTCTGTATTAAGTGGCACGGCCTATTTGTTTTTAATATAGACACAAAACATTATTGGTCTGTAATAAGAGGCACGGTATGACCCAGTAAAAAGATAGGCTACATATCGCATTTGAAGAAAATCCATAAAACCACTACGTCTTTAGTCCCATATACAGAAAGACAGACTTACATAATTGTAAAAACCGCCAATTTTTGTTGAGTTCAGGGAACATAAAACATCAAGATTCATAATAATCTCAAAATGTCTATATGAGAAAATAAAATAGGCCCAAAATGATTGGTTCATAGTTAGCTCCGTGGGTCGCAAGCAATCTATGATCAGGCCATGAGTTTGATATGCTTGGCCTAAAGAATGTTGGTTGTTTGGTCCTTGTTCCATCAAGAGTCACTTATTAGATTGGATGTTATCTGTTTGCTTGACCTACCTGGGTCTTGTACCTCCCCTCCCAACTCGCGCAAGGAACCAGCCAATAGCGTCACGCTCTCAAATAACACGCGACCAGATAGAACATTCTTACCTCCATTGTTGTGGTACTAATAGTATCCCTCTACCATCTGGCTCGGAGGTCCTTTCAAGAGCACTTCTGTGGCCTATTGGGGGATGCTCCACGTATACAACCGATTGGTTAAATTGAATCTAAGCATTGTGGATAGTACAATCAATAACATTTCATATTAAAAAGGAGTACGATCTAAATATAAATTTGTAATGAGTTTCACAACTAGAATATACAAAAAATTAAATATTAAAATATAGGCCTAGATAGTGGAAATACATAATAGGTTTTTAGACAACCAATCAATTAAAGGAATGTACACAAAACATATTATACTATAGAAGATATATTTATTACTAGACTACATAGATAAAATTTTACTTAATGTATGTTGGTGTTGTTATTATTAGTAGCCTATTTCTTAATAAAATTAGAAATGTATAAGTTTGCCCTGAAGTGCAGTCATTGTTGGTAATAACTTACACAAGTGTATAATAGACCTCCTCTGTGATCTAATAACCCTGACTATAGATCCAGAGGCCCCGGTGCTTCCAGAAATTTTCTGTGAAACAGTTGCTCTGGAACGGGGTCAACGCATCCTCGTGAGGACGATTGAGGAGCTACTCAAATAAAGAAGTAGTGGCTCCTGTGTAGAAAACTGAGATTAACTGACAGAGGGTACGTTGTGCTCAGATGTCTACGTGACACCAGCTGTCCGCAAATGTTGGCACTATCTTCGTCAACATACGGCGGGTGCTAAGTCGTTCGCGGGCTAACGCCACTTAGTATAACAAGTGTATGTATCATGGGTCTCTGTTGTGTTGGCAGCACTGCATGGAACTTCCCGTCCGTTCAGACGTCTTACACGTCTTGTCAAGCAGTGAACGCTGCCGTCAGGGCTGCCAACCCCTCCCATCCTCAGTCACTCAACCCTTACTCGCAGCTCCAAAGTCAGGTGAGTCCAGTTTTGTGTTTCTCTTGTATGGTAGGATTCAGGTAAGGAGAACTATTTTAATTTATTGTCTTGTCAACATTTATAACATTTTACTATATTATTAGAACTATTTCATAAATATTGATATTATGATTAATATCTATCAATAGGCTAAATGACATCTGCAAATCACATGACTTAGCTTATGAAAGTAATTTTTATTAACTTTTTGTCATATAAGGTTCTACCTACACTTAATATCATTGCTGAGGGAACTGCAGATCTTATGGAGAAAAGCTCTTTCTTCGTTCTTTCTCAGTTAACTGTTGCCAAATCTCCTCGATTTCAGTTATGTCGGAAGGTGGTGTGCCAGGGTAAGAATAAGTTGCTAGCAACCTCGACTAACCAGAGTTGCGAAACTGGTCTTATATTTTATAGGAGATGGGCTGCATAAAAACGAGAGAATGACAACGCTGTTTCCCAATAGTAGCCATGCAGTTCGCTTAGCGATGCTATCCAGTGTACTAGAATCCCCCATTTTTAAGATTGCCGGCGTGTAAAACTTTGTAAGAAAGTAACAAATTGGGACCAACTTCGGTGGCAGCATGGTCTAAGCCAGGGATCGGCAACCTTTTTGATATCGCGGGCCGCATGGGTTTTAAAATAAATTTGGTAAGCCGGTCTTTAAAAAAATGAACAAAATATTCCAACTTTATATTTCTCACATAGTAATTAGTTATTATTCTATTTTTATGAACACAATTATTGCTTGTTTGCTAAATTATTCGTCGGCCAGATAAAAATAGTCTGTGGGCTGTAGGTTACCGACCGCTGGTCTAAACTGTTACTTGCCGTTGATTGGGTTAGAATCCCGGAAGACTCTACTGAGGGTTGCTTCCCTCAATTGTTTCACACTCTACATGAAACTGCAGGTATATTTCCTTTAAATTCTACCTTCCTCATCCTTATTCTATTTGCATGATTGAAATTCGCATAAATTGGACGGGTAGTAAAACGCTGTGGCAAAAAAACAAACAAAAATATTGTACTAAATAGGTTAAATTTTAGATTAACTTTGATGATATTATAAATAAGTTTCTACTAAATTGGATTAAGTTTTGCTCATAAGCAACGCCGGCTTCTACTTTATTACCACTAAAAACCAACAAAATATGTTTTGTACAATTTATTTTATTTTTGTTTGTTTGTAAGAGTTTGTAGCTCGAGCTATTGACATTTTATTCTAAGGAGTATTTACACTAATTGAGTAGAGATGACTATGGTAAAGCTTAGATAAAATATTTCTCCATTTGTGTGGAAGGAGACTGGAAAGCCATTTAGAGGGGGAAAAACACCCTAAATACACACAACATGGATTCAAACTCCAATATCATCTTAAGAGGACTATTTGAGCTTGTGCTAAATTATTATAAGACTTTTTATAAGAAGGGGGCGGTATCTGTGGGCTGTACCATAGAGCTCAAGTGTAGGCGAGGATTATCGGCCGGTCACGAGGAGTCATAGCAGATATAAATAACACTTCATAGTCAGCGCTCATTCTTCCTTTTACCAAGTAGCGAGGTAGTTCGTCTCGTATTTCAAATCTGGGCATACATTATGTCGGCTAGGTAGAAAAACTTAGTTTTGACAGTGCAGGCAACTCATGTTACAAACGAGTGATAGCTTACAGTCACTAGGTATTACACTGGCCGAAGCGTGATGACTTTGAGCAACTATGTATATCTTAGCGGAGGAGTAATGGCTTACAGTCAATAGGTATATCCTGGCAGAGGATTTATTACAGTAACTAGGTATAACTTGGTAGAGGAGTGATTGCTTACAGTTGCTAGTTATATCTTAGAAGAGGAGAGATGTCTTACGGTAGCTAGATATTCCCTGGCCGAGGTATGATAGCTTACAGTAGCTAGATATTCCCTGGCAGAGAAGTGATGGCCTACAGTCACTAGGTATATCCTGGTAGAGGAGTGATGGCTTACAGTCACCAGGTATATCCTGGCAGGCGAGTGATGGCCTACAGTAATAGATATATACTGGTAGAGGAGGGGTGCCTTACCGTTAATAAAAATTAAACATTTCTTAAAAAAAGGAAGTTTATAGTTAACATATTTATTTTATTTTAAAGCCATTATACAATTACACTAATGCCAGATGTGTTGAAATAAAACAATTGAACATATGAGCATGGCGGTCATTACGTAAACGGTAGTGTACATTTAACATGTATATTCAAAAATAAAAACACATTTTATTAATAACTAGTGGACCCGACAGACGTTGTCCTGCCCGAACGTTGGCTTTTCATTTGGGTGGCATAATTGATTTCGGTAATAAAACAAACACTATGTGATCATCACAATTACAAATTCACAATGAACTCCAATTAGTGAGTTACACAAATATTAAAAATTCAGGGTTTGTCAAGACAACATACAAAATAAAACATTTTCTTTCCTCAAAATCAACTATATTGAGACAATAGTACATTACAAATACTTTGTTTCACAGTAATGGAAATGCTTTCCCATTCAGTCTGTCTGTTTCTGAAACTAATAAATTTTACTTAGAATAGGAACTGCTAGACACTTATACATACATGGTAACCATTATTAAAAATAATAATATATGGAATAGTGATTCCAACAATTTTTGGAATTTCGCCCACAACTCCAAAAATATCAGCTGTATCGAAAAAAATTGCGAAGCTTGCTTACAAATTTGTATGCCGGGTACAGCTAATTTTATTTTATTGACATACCTTCAAATATGACAAATGTCAAATTACTTTTTAATTGTTTCTATTTTCATAGTGCAAAACATATACTGTTTTGGGCCTAGAACCTTTACGGGCTTAAGCAGAACAACTTACCTATATACGTACCATCTAAATAGTATATACTTGTTGTACGAAGTACATACTATTTCGATGATACGTACAGTCAGCTGCATAGAAACCTCACCCCCTCTTATACCTAAGGTTGTGATGTTATAAAAACGGTCCGACAAAATCAATAAAGTTAGTTTTGTTTTTATCTTAATGCGAGTTGATGAACAATGTTTTTCGTATAATCCCTGAGGTGTATAAATGAACAGATTGATGTGTAATCTAGTTAATCAACGATATTAATTTTTGTTTGAAGACACGTGCAGTGATATCATGGCGATGCATTGCTGTTTGACCTGGCAATAACAAAATTTTAATTTAATCTCAGTTAGGATTGCACGTAAATGTAATGAACAAATCTGGTCGGCCGCACGCGCGCACGAAAGTCATGGCATCTTGAATGTATTCTTGCATATGACGCGGCTACCAATATATGATGATGAAAGAATATATGCGGTAACGATGTCATTGCTATTAGTGGTTCCATCAACGTTACCGACGTTACCGACAATAGGATCACGCAAATGAATGTACTCCTCAGAACGCAGCTTCGCTTGATTATACTTGATGTACCGTAATCGCTCGCTTTCAATTTTCGGATACATATCAACGATGTATTGATGAAACAGCTGGAGGCATCAGAGAATGTTGTTGTCTTCATTGGCACGAATCATCAACCGATATGCGTAGAAGTTCATCGCGCTCACTTTCTTGTTGGTTTCTGCACCAGCAAAGTAAAAATATAAATAAGACAAAAAGAAATTAATCTTACAGAAAAAGAAAAAGTAAATAATATGTAGATTGTACCTGTCACTGGATTTATTTGTTTGATGTTAAAATGATATCCATCTTCTCCTTCCCAAAATATCAACGGATATTGCAAAGCGTCGTAAGAACGATGACTGTCTTGAATTGTGTGAACCGTGTTATCTCTGTGTTGGATCCGTATATCTCGACGTTCATATGCGTCGCCAACCATAACAACTGCAACTTCATTAACGGTGTGTGAATTGTATCGGCCCGCATGCTCTCCAAATGGTACTTTGTCTGCTTTATTGACGATCATGTAGTTGTCGTTTTGCAGTCTGTTTGAAACGGTATAAAACAACTGGACCAACTGGTTGTGATTTCGCAAAATCGGTTCCAAAGTCGCCACAATTTCTCGCTCCTCCATCTGCTCGATGTGGTTGTACTGGCAGCGTGCGTTTATTTGTTGCTCCTCATCGCCCATGAAGTAGATTTGCAAGAATTTTGGATCGGCATCAGGCATTGAGATTAAAGAACCTATTTGATGATATACTTGGCCCTGAATCTTAAACGTTGATTCAAAATTGCGACCATCCTCATTCTGAACGATTTTTGTTGCTCCAAATGATGTCATTTGGAAGCAAGAATTGAATTTGTGAATTTTACGCAAAAACAATTTTGATTGAGGTGTGGCTCCAGCCAATTGTGTTTTCAATGGTTCTGGTGGCGAATTCAATGGTGGAAGTACAACTTTTCCAGACGCGCAGCAGAAACCGGCCGATTCACCTTTGTATTTGAATGCATGGCAGATTGGCATTCTTTGTCCATAGCGCCGCTGACAATTTGTGAATGTGACGAATAGTCGATGTCCGACTCATATTCGAACGCAAGACGGAGAAGTGATGCGCGTGTTAATGCGCGATGTACTTGCAGGCGCTGTGGTTCATGTGCTCTGTGTGCGTCAGTGGCTCGTTGACGCGCCTGTCTTTGTCTCAATGCATTAGCTCGAAGGCATTCGTTGCGTTGCTGTTGACTTTCATTTGCACGTGTGTTTGCAACCTGGACTCTTAAATTTGCATTGTCTGTCAATTGATCTTCTGCCGTTCGATTTAACCGACAGGTGTGGACTATTTGTGAATTCTGTGTACGTCGACCAATATTTCCTTCTCTTCCACGAAGACGTGGCATTGTTATTTAATAAACACACAACACCTAAATATAAGCAACTTATATTTGAATTTTATGGATTACATGTTGTTTTTTTTCGATGAAACGTTTAACACTCCGTAAATTTTATAAAATCATCGACACAAATAAGCACTTAAAATAAAAATTTGCAGGTTAGATTGATTGTCATTGAATACGCATGTATATAATTTAAATTTATGGAAGATCATGTAAGATATTCACTTCAACACAGCACCTTACACATTTTCCCAATGTATGTATTTGAGTACACTTGATGAAAAATACACTCAATATTCACGCGATTGTGATACATGGATTATCGAAACACATCGTACAGAAATTGAAATGTCAAAACAACGCCAAGCCACGACGCAAGAGACTTGCGCATGTATTGATGCGTACGTCAAATACCACAGAATTCGAAATCAATGCCACCTATGTTACACAAACATAACTATGAATTATTCTCAGAAGTTCAATTATTCGTACGTCAAATACCACAGAATTCGAAATCAATGCCACCTATTGGTACACAAATATAACTATGAATTATTCTCAGAAGTTCAATTATTCACTATTCAGAAGGTTTTAACGGTCAATTATTCATATTATATTCATTATTATAAATATTTGGGGGGAGGGGGGGAGTGAAATTGTGAGGTTACATGTTCTGATATGCAAAAAATCTTTTTAAAAAAATCCCCTCAAATAAATTCCCTAAAAAATAAAAATAAATCCTAGAACCCGATTGCAGCGCCACCTACCGGGTTCAATTGTGAATCAAAACCATCCATGGACCCACACAAACACACACAAAAAATTTCATCAAAATCGGTCCAGCCGTTTAGGAGGAGTTCAGTGACATACACACGTACAGAAGAATTATATATATTAAGATAGCATGTGATTTAGCCTCTTTTTTACTAAAAAATATAAATGTTTTAACTTGACACATGAAATATGTTGTAAATCCAATTAGACTAAATATTTTTTGTTAAACATATGTTTTAATAGTAAAAGGGAGAATACCAAAGTGAATGATTGAAATTGAGTTTTTAAGAAAAAGACCGCAAGAGAGGCCAAGAAAAAATTTGAGGATGATAACAGAAAGTGTGCAAGTGGGAGAATAAGACTGGAAGCAAATAAAAGAGGAAGAATGGGAAAAGGATTAGAGGAGGATGGAGGTATTTTAATAAACTGAACCGGCCACAAGCTGGAAACAGTTGACGATAATGTTGATTTGGTCCGATAAGCTAAAACGTAATAATATGGACTGTAAATATTTACATAGATCTAATTCTGGCTAATTACATCATGGGACTAATTACAGCCTATAAAAAATATAATCATTAATGAAGGTCTTAAAATAAAGTATATTATGTAAAAATATGACATAGAATTAATTGTTATTAAATATAATAGTTTTCACATAATGGATCATCTGAGAAATGGATCCTTATTCACGCACATATTCTCACTGATGTCATTTTTAGTAGTAGAAATTTGTATTGAGAATCGACAATTTATGGTAACAAGCTCTCCTTGTAAAACCTAAGAAATGAAAACAAACTGTTCAATTATATTTAAATGTTCCTAACTCAAATCTTATATACAGCCCATTTTTTTAATTAATAAGCAGCCTACGTCTATTCCTATTAGTGACATCTAAAGCATTTTTACGGCATTAGCAACATAATCTAAGAGTAAATGAGGGGGGGAAATGAATAAGAGGTAGTTTACCATCATCCGCTTGCAGAGAAGTTGATAAAAAACACCTTCGTCTAAAAAGTAATGTTATTAGCTTCAAACTCAGACATCCATAGTAATAGATAGTTAAATTACCGCAATGTGCCTTATTTTGCGAGATTATTGAATTAAAAAAAATCGTACTTTTATTAAATATTTATAATTGTTAAATATAGGCTAACTTATATTTATTCAAATACTTCCTCCTCACACATCACAGTAATTTAAAAGTATGGGGAATTTTCTTCTATTACAAAATCCCCTCCCCTTCCTAAGTATTTTAAAATGCTATGTGGGATCATGCTATATTAAAGTTATTCTAGATTACTACACGCCACAGTTATAGTTATACTGTACGTTTACCTAGTTCAATAATTATGACACGATAGGGGGTAGAGTGGGGTAGGTGTTACTATAATAAAATTTAAATAATACTAGATTTTTATGATCAACTAATTTTAATTTTGATGTCTAGGTATCTCTTAAATTTATACTTACTACAAAATTCTTCCCTATTTAAATAAGACCCTAATGATTAACGTATTAGTTATAAATATGCTACTGTAAGAGATATATTCCTTTTAAGTACGGTAGGTATACCTTTCAGGGTTCTGACATTTTATCCTGCCAAAAGTCAACATATCGTTCGATTTTCTAAATATTAAGCTTTTTTTTTTGTGTATAAACTATAAAATAGCAAGATGAATACTAAATATTAAAACAAAATGTATGCTAATGAAGCTCTCACAGATTCTATCTCATCACTATTGGTCAGGTAAGCCCTTATTGAAGTGCAACTATATAATTATGATGATATATGTTCTCAGGTAGAAGACCTGAAGCTGTATCAAATGAAATTTGCTGTATCAAATGAAATTTGCTGTAAAATGACAACCAGTACACGGGAATCGAAACTGGGAACTTAGGCTATAAGCCTTCGTGCTTTATCACTGAGATAACCGGGTACGTCTCGTGTCTAGAGGGGGGGGGGGGGGGG
>CABFVZ010001848.1:0-14330 GCA_902151445.1 Timema monikensis | reverse complement strand
CCCAACTTTTATTGTCTTGATATAGCGAGACGTATGGCAGCCCTACTAATGATGAGGTCCCCAACACCACCACCCATCCACCCTCCAACAAGGATGGCAGGGATGTTTTTAACATTAAATCCCTTTGAAATAATTTAAGAGGTATTTTAAACTTAGGACTTTTAGATATGGGTGCGGAAAACGCACTGATACTCGACTTTACTAATATCGATATTTTACCTTTCGTTACCAAAAATTTTAACTTTGTACTTTTGTTTCGATATTTGGCTCATGAGAGTATACCACGATTCAAGTCGGAGCCTTTTCAATGGTAGGATCTTTGTCACTCCTCAGTTCAAATACAACCAACCGCACGATAATAAATATGTACTAAAGCCACTTTTATACAATTAAATCTTGAAAACCTTCCTTATCTCTCGTGAAAGGGGTAAGACTTGGGACGGCGTGAGTCATATTCACAGCCAAAGTTAGGGTTCCACTGAGATTATTTGACAGCTTGAAACTGTAGACAAAAGTGGTTTGGGAGAGGCGGGATTTTATCCCAGCGGCTACATGGGACTTTCAATCGGAGGGGGAGGAGATTTGCGGCATGCCAAAAATAACGTCGTGGGATTTGCATCCACCACATTCCAATTTGTAAAACTGGAACATTATTTCTAACTGGGACCTCAAATTGGATCGTGGCAATCTACTAACATTTGAAATGCCTCATTTTTGTTATTTCTTCTCCACTAACCTAACATGAGATAACCTAAAATATCCTACACTAAGCTAACTAACCTAAACTCAACCCTAGAATTTGACCTCATAAGAGCTTATGGTGGAAAATCCAAGAGCTTGATCTCGCCAAAGAGTACAAGTAAGACAAGGACATTCAAGCCAGCGAAGCGTCACTTTTAAGTAAACAAACCCTACATATAAACGATATGCAAGAATGCGACCGCAAATCCCACTATGGTATTATGGTTGGACGCAAATCCCACAGTTCCACGCTACCGTATCAGCTGGGCGACACAACTTGTATTTTCACTGGTGGTTTTGAAAGCTATTGACAGATTATGGGTGACCTGGCGGTCTAGGGGTAAGGTGTCAGACTTCTGTGCTGGCGGCCGGGGTTCAATCCTCGGTCCCGGCACATATTTATCTGATTACCAAACCCTTCCTTCACCTCTGACAAGACATCTTGTGAATGTGGGGAATGCCAGGCCTCCACCGTGGTTCGGATTCCACGTTAAACTGTAGGTCCTTCATTTCATCTCACAATCACCCTACCATTACACATTAGTGTAAGTGCGTATAACCCGAACGGGTAGTAAGACGCGGTGCTAATAATAATAATAATAACATAGAGATTCTTTACTCTACTGTCCAAATGGATGCATAAATTAAAATATAATAATTACTTTGTTTGTAAAGTTAATTTATTACGAGTTTAATTGTGGCATATAAATATACAATAGTGAAAAGTGACCATGCAAATACTCTCTATATTAACATAATTGTTATCGGCATTGGTGAATACGTAGAGTTTACGTCGATCTCTCTTGGTCTGAATTCCTCAGTACGGGAAGGTTGGGGCTCTAATCTCGACTGAATTTTCTGACGGCGATTTTCCTAAGTGGTTTCCCTCTCTTCCTCTACTCAAATTAGGGTACATTTATACTCCATTCTTGCTTCCTAACCTCTAATACAATAACGAAATTAAATGTGGCTTAGGGTGACCTGGTGGTCTAGGGGTAAGGTAGACTTCTGTGCTGGCGGCCGGGGTTCAATCCCCAGTCCCGGCACAGATTTATCTGATTTCCAAACCCTTCCTACACCTCTGACAAGATATCTTGTGAATGTGGGGAATGCCAGGCCTCCACCGTGGTTCGGATTCCACGTTAAACTGTAGGTCCTTCATTTCATCTCACAGTCACCCTACCATTACACATTAGCGTAAGTGCGTATAACCCGAACGGGTAGTAAGACGCGGTGCTAATAATAATAATAATAATAATAATAATAATAATAAATGTGGCTTACCTACTTCGGTGGCCACCTGACTTAAAGCGCTACTCTTGCAGTAGATGAGACTGCTGACGATGGGGAGATCAGGGTTCGAATCTCAGTCGGGTATACTGATGGTGGTTAAAAAAATCCACTTTCCTTCCTCGCAAATGCGGGTACGCTTCCTGTAAATATAACCTTCCTCTACACCTAAAACCATTAGCATAATTAGTACATAATCGTATAAACCGAACGGGTGTTAAGACGTGGTTTCAAAAAAAATGTGGATAGGATAGCCAGGCCCCTGGCTAATGTGGTTGGCACCCTGGGCATAAATATCTCAGACGTCTTCCCCCCTCCCCCTTGTACTTTTTATAAATTTGTCTAACTATTAGTAGCTACGTTTTATAGTTGAAAAATGCACACTGATTAGCTAACCTTTCGGTTATTTTGATTATTTGTTACAAGACACCATATTTATGGCCATAGTAAATAAAACAAGATTTTTTTGTTTATTTTATAAGTCTTATTTATTTTTGAACAAACATAAACACATATACAAACCGAAAAAACTGCAAATACCAGCCCCACAGGGCTCTCGTGCGGTGAGCGCTATATTACATTGTGAACACTTTGAAGTAATCGACGAGGTTGGAATTGATGTAAAAAAGATCCCATTTTCGACACTTTTCTTAGTATTTAAACTATACCGTTATGTTGATTTAGCAGCACGCTTTTTGGACTCGGAAACATTTAATTTCCTGCTCATATTTAAAGAATAAATTTGGAAACGAGTCACTTAAAACACTGAAAAGAGGTTATGTCTGAAACACTTGACAGTGAGCGTGGGAATGAAACGTCAACATTGAGGATGAAACGCCATGGCAGACAGACGAGAATTAAAGTAACTAAGGGGTTGTTTGAAAATTACTACATTAGAATGCGAGGATGGCAGAAAATCGCCTGTGACCCACGGATTTCGCATGTTTACAAGCAGAATAAACACAACAAAAATAGAGTAATCAAGTCACGTTTTAATTCTTGTGTAAATATTTTTTTTCTTAAAAATTATAGTTCTCTCGTGCACCCCATAAAGTATGACGCCCTGGGTATTTGCCCAGTCCGCCCAGATCTAAAACAGGGCCTGTGGATAACCCGGACGAGTAGTAAGACGAGGTAAAAAAAAGTTTCGGGATGTCATTAAAATAACTCAAAGCGTTCAGTTTGTCAACACAGTAATTGAATTTTTGTTTGGGAAAACAAGTCATGCGCTGAACTTGGCCCATTAATTAATTCTGATCTTGTCTTTTATTGATTTTTTCCTTTTAAAAGCATTTAGGTGCTAAACGCCATTCTTGGGTGCAAACCGGTGCAAATCAAAACTTTTAAATTGGAATTAAAAATATTTAATAATGTGGGGATACTCTTAACTTGCACCCCGCCTCAAAACAAAAACAATCGTACAGTCTCTGAGGATGGTTTGTAAAAGGTAGTATTTGTGTGCAAAACGGTGCTAAAGAGGTGCAAAACGATGTTAAATTTTAATTTTGAGGGATGGAGTGGGCAAATTAAGTGGTTTACAGGTGTATCTGAACTTGTGTAGCGTCCTTTATAGACGCCATGAAATTTTCAAACACTTCGAAACTAATAAGACTAGGCCAAACCAATTATATAATTACTGTGAAAAATACCAGTAAGTTCCTCCGTAAGAAACCCCATCTGTTTGGCTGGGCATGCATTGTTCTTTAGTATGGATAGGATTTTATTGCTTGTCATTTATTTTTTATTTTTTATTTTTTTATCTTCTACTTTTTTTAAACTTGTCAATCTGAATTTCGGGCCCGGTACCATGGTTCAAATAATCTCCTCCTCAACTTGTGATGGGCGCGGAAAGGGGATGAGCTAAAACTAGAGATATGATACGAAGAATTTTCCCTATCCTTTTTCCGGAAAATTTTCCATTGTTATTTCTTTGAATTAATTTCAATTGATTAAATGGATAATAATAGTAACGGTAGTAATAATGATGATGAGTGGTAGTGATAGTAGTAGTAGTAGTAGTAGTAGTAGTAGTAGTAAAAAACACCTGATTCGGTGGCCTCATGGTCCAACGCGCTACTATCCCAATAGACTAGACTGCCATTTACAGTGAGATCGATGTTCGATTCGGGTGCACTGAGGGAAGTTTTTCCTAAACTGTTTTCCACTCACTCTCCACACAAATGTGGGTGTAATCCCTGTAAATTCAACCTTCAATATCTCTAGTTCACTATCGTAATTAGTACATAGGCGTATAACCCGAAAGAATAGTAAGACGTGGTGTTAAAAAAAGTAATAAAGAAACAAATGAATGTGAGCCTTTTAAGACCCGTTATGTTCATAAATCATACTTCAATTTTTTTATCATCAGTATGTTAATTAAAATAATTTTAAGGTTGTCGTGACATTTGTCTCCCCCCTATCCTCTTTGCTTCCTATCTACCACTCCTCACTCACTTTCCCCTTCCCACTTCTTATAACCTACTCGTCTCTTAACACACAATATTTTAAAGAACAATTGGGTCTAGGTGCCACCTCCACCATTCAACCCCTCCACGGCAAGTCGCTACTGCGGAAAATTTTTCATCTCTAGTTAAAACTCGAACACAGGTACAAAAGTTGATACTTTTCTCATGCTCAGAAGTTACTCCTTTTTTTTTTTATCGCCACTATTCAAATCGTTTCAAACCTTTAAATGGCTTAAACCAGGGGTGGCCAATCTTATTTCCTGGTGTGTCACTTTTTGCGCTAAGAATCCTTAGCATGCCAACTCCACCCCAAAACCTCAAACTTAACTTTTCTTCACTGCCCACAACACCTTTAGAAAAATACAGCCAACAATAAATAAAGCCCATTTAAAAATTGATAGTATAATACCGTAATATAACTTATATAATTGATTGTTAATTGTATTAGGAGTTTGGGTTATATCTGTGTTTCTCAGATAAGGCATCAGAATTTTTTTTAGCAAAACCCTATCTTCAATATTTAACTTTTAATTAAAAATTGCAGGTTTCAAGAATTTTCATTCCAAAAATAATCAACAGCTATTGTACACCGTTCACTCACTGTAATTCTGTGACTATGTTCTATTATTGATAGTTAATAAAAACATCAATAATAAGACAACTAAATACTAATAATAATAATAAAAAATAAATATTTCAGATTTTGGTGAGGTTTCTGGATGTCTTTAACGTTAACTAGTTCATTAATATTTGGATTTGTTTTGAAAGAAGCAAGAAGAATCAGGTTTTTAAAATGGTTATCAGTGAGAACTGAATGGTACTTACTTTTTACCAAGTTCCTAAGTGAAAATGTTTGCAACAATATCTCAATGCCAGGCCTCTTAATGTAGGATACTGGCACGAGGGAAGGCATTTCCAGAAGATCGAAAATTCTTTGCTGAATGGATTCTAAAGTGCTTCCTTGTACATGCTGTGAATTGCAGCGTTGTTCTGAATATCAAGAATTTCAATTTGTACGTCATTAGGGTAGAGAACCATTTCCTCCATAAAAATTGAAAAAGGGTTCGTGAAAAGTTGAACATTTTTCTTTTCATCCTGAAAATCTAAAAACCTAGTTTCAAAAGAGTTTTTTAAATCGGAAATAGTATGATTTGTATTTATAAAAGCCTGGAAGCCCACTACATTCAGTGTAGGAAATGTTTCATTCGAGGAAATTGGGAGAGCTCATGCTGAGAAATATTATGATCCAGCAGAGTGAGCTTTGCTTTAAAAGCCCGAATGGAACTGAATAGAGTTGGAAACATGTTATTTTTACCTTGCAAACGCTGATTCAAGTTGTTAAGGTGACCCATAATGTCCGTCAGAAAAGCTAACTCCCATAGCCAGTCTTCATTCTTCAAAAGCGTACACTCATCAGGTAGTTCCCCATTTTCTTCCAAAAACTTTAGAACATTACCCTTTAAATTCAAAAATCTCTCAAGTGCATTTCCCTGTGACAACCAACGGACACTAGAATGAAGCAGAAGCTCACTATGGTGTTTGTTTTCCGATTCCGTTTTAAGGAGTTCACGGAATTCCCTTCTGTTCAGCGCCCTAGCTCGGATCTTGTTGATACGTCGCACCACTGTATCGAGCACAGAAGGGAATTTCATGTTCTTTGGCACAAAGGGCTTCTTGATGGATAATGCAGTGGTATTTAAAAACTTTACGCTTCAAATAACCTTCCAACAAAGCTACAAAACTTTTTACTTTGCCAGTCATTGCCGGGGCCCCATCCGTACAAACACTATATAATCCATCCCAATCTAAACTGTTGTTTTCAATAACTAATTTTATTTATTTCAAAATATCTTCTTTACATAAAACTAATTGACGCCAGTCTAGAAGCTCTTCAGTGACATTAAATTGATCGTTGATACAACGCACATAAACACAAAGTTGAACAGTGTCACTTATATCGCAGCTCTCATCCAAGGCGATGGAAAAGTATTTACAAGTATTGATACACGAAACTACTTGTTTGCAAACGTCACCAGACATCTCATCGATCCGCCGCATAACTGTATTTCTTGAAAGTGCAACGTCATCCACCATTTTAATTACATTAGGATCTCCAGTGGCTTTTGCATAGACCATTAGACTTGGTTTTATTATATCTTCTCCTTCGGAGTGTGTCTTTTTTCTTTCGAGCTCTGATGAGGGTGATTTCATAAGAAACTTTAACCATTGTCATTAGCTGATCACTTTTTGTTTTAAAAAGAATTTTTTTCCCAGTCAGTGAATGTTCCTTTTTATTTACAAATTCTGTTCTTAATGCTGAGCCAATTGGATATTTTATGTTAATATCGGGATGCATTTGTTTGAAGTGCCAACTTAGATTAAACTTTTTGCGAACTGCAACACTAACCCCACAAATAGGACACACAGGCATAGAAGAGTAATATCGTCCTAGTAATTCCCTTTGGAAGTAGATGGCTTACTTAAGGCCATTACAAAACAATAATAACAGCAAGTGAATCACTATAGAAACATAAATACTTTACAGCGGAGGATAACACAGTACGCACCAGTCAGTACGGCACCAAAAAACCAACTGAGCAGAAAAATGTGATCTGTGCAGATTTAGGAATGTGTCCTTGACTGTTGGATTAGTCAGGGTGGCACTTGGAAGGGGGACAAGAGGTTGTAGTGGAAAGGGAAGAAAAAGCTTGAGTAGCGGGAAACAATAAAGCGGAGACGGCCAACTTAGTAGAGCTAGCATTTTAGAAACTTATTTACTTGGCCCCACTAGGTGATTTATTTGTTCGTCAAATTTGTTATTACTATATTTTGTGACTTTAGGCGTGCCACATAAAATGCTTCCGCGTGCCACCAGTGGCACGCGTGTGTGGGTTGGCCAACCCTGGCTTAAACACTAGTCGAAATCATTTTTGTGGCTTTGTTTTTATGCGTATTAAGACTGAGAACTAAATAAATTCTGACATTTACAAGAATCAGTTTCTTCGAGTTTAGGTTGAGTGGATGAAGTTCAGGATTGAAAAGACAATACCCGACATTGTCCATTGTCCTGTTGACAGTTCTATTGACAGCACAAATTACTGCCGTTGTTTATTAGGGGTGGACTTTTAATAGCCAACCTTTCACGTCAGCACAAACATAATGATTAATAACTTCATTACCAGCCACCGATATTTATTTCTCAGTCTGGAGAGTAGTGTTAGAGGGTAAGAGGAGTTGCGGGTTAAACAACTATTATTAGTAGTGATATATTATGTGGTATCACTCTTTAAACCAGTCGTCTCCAACCTCTTTGTACTGTAGAGCACATTCAGAACTAAGTAAATTGCGGCGGGCACCATTAGTTTTTCAAGGCAAATTTATAGTTGGACATTTAATTGTGCAGATAACACACAGAAAAACATATATTATTAAAAAAAAGTGTGAGTTTAATTTAAAACTTACTGTTTATATTCTTATATAAAATAACACAAAGTTAATTTAAAAAAAAGTTTAGCCCATAAATATACAATTTTTGTCCAACTAAAAGTCAATGTTATATATGGCACTGCATTTCATCAGCCAATACTTTATAATCCGGAGTGTAGGTTGCTATTCCTATTCGTAAAAAATATCAAGTTCTTCAGTGAGTCGAGATCTGTACTTAAATTTTACAATATTGTTGGTCGAAAACAATTAGTTGCATAGGTAGGTGGAACCGAAACACGATTTTATCTCATATGCTGCACTTTTAAATGAAGATTTTTTTTTTCTGTCAACCAAATTCTAAAAGTTCTCATCCCTTATAAAACATTTTAGCACCCTTTCATCCTGAAGATCCAAAAATCTCTAGTTCCAGTTCTTCTGCTCTCACTTGAACAAGTCTTGTAATTGATGCAGCTATTTACGTTATATTTGCTTGACAAGTTGTGGTCTAAAAGTGGTGGGCACATGCAAAAGTGTCGGTGTGCCCAAGGGCATAGGGTTAGGGTCTTCTGCTTTAAACCCATATTGGTGGACACATAGACTGAAGCAAAGGCTTTCAAACTGTGCTCCCTGTAGCCCTTGGAGCTACACCATAGCTATTTCTAGCTCCGTAAGGAAATTTTAGATTATTTTTGTTTTGCACACTATAAAATAGCATGAGTGGCTAGGATTGTCAATTTTTCCAAATCTGAATAAAGGACATTAATTTGTCAAAGGTGCAACCAGAATATGTAATGTTTTCCATTTGTTTTATAGTATACTTGTAAAATTTAACTTTGTTTATTGAATGCTCATAATATTGGTGTAAATATTTTATGAGGGCTTCAGCATGTATTTTTTCTAGTACAAGGGCAACTTCGCTCTAAAATATTTGGGAAACCCTGGACTAAACGTCAATCTAATCTAGTTTGGTTTGCCTGTGACGGGAAGGTCTGGATTCTAAACCCGTCTAGTTTGTTGTGTTTTTTCCTAAATAGTTTACTAATGTACCTCCACGCAAATCCAGGTATATTTATTTCCTCTACATCATATCGTTCTCATCCTTGAACGCAGTGGTTACATAATGTAGTTCAGTGGTTACTAAACTGGGGTACGCAGGCACCTTTCAAGGGGTACGCGAGCAGCTCTCAAGGGGGAAATAGGCAAAATAACAAGGTACTTAATGAAAAACCTTAATTCTTGTCAGTTACCGTTAACTGTCTATTTCCACCCCTTTTCCCCCCGTATTTGCCCTCAGTTGGAGGCCGATTTCTGAGAATTTTCAACTCCCTACTTGACACCGTCTTCATTAGCAGTTTATGATACCTTTGTCAACAACATAACTATGTGAGAGTGGTTTTTTATCAATGGTGTACCTAAATATAAATACTGCGATAGGCTACATATTTTTGAGCCAGAACTCCACTTGAAAGTTTCAACTGGACAACCAGACATCAAAAAGTTGTGCCAAGCCATATAGCCACACCCCTCTAACTGAAAAATTACTATTATTATTTTTATTACTACCACGTCTTACTACCCGTTCGGGTTATACGCACTTACGCTAATGTGTAATGGTAGGGTGATTGTGAGATGAAATGGAGTACCTACAATTCAACGTGGGATTCGAACCACGGTGGAAGCTTGGCATAGCACATATTTTCAAGTTGTGACTAACACGTCTTGTCATAGGAGAAAGAAGGGCTTGGTAATCAGATAAATTTATGCCGGGACCGGGGATTGAGCCGTAGACCCCAGCACAGAAGATTTACACCTTACCCCTAAACCGCCAGGTCACCGAACCTCACTGAAAAACTTTGAGATTCATAATATAATTATGTCAGCTCCAAAGTTACAATTAAAAAATTTTATTTGAAAATATTGTGTTCTACTCTTTTTTTTTTAACAAATTTGTGAAGAAAATATATAAAACTTTTTTCAGTAAAATTATGTTTTTTTAACTGATAATAACGATTCTCAATAAGAGATAATTCTATGGCTATTCCAGTAGGATTCTCTCTAACTAGCCTTGTCACATTTGAAACATTTTGACTGCTGATATTTTTTCCCCAATAGATTAAATAGGTCATTAATTTACCATGTGGTATATTATTTTAAAGCCTATTATTTTGATTATTTTTTAAATCTTGGGAGTACATTAAACTTTTAGTCGTGGCTAAGGGGTACAATCTAAAGAAAAGTTTGAGAACCACTGATGTAGTTGAACAAAGCCCTCTATTCTCCCCCTACTTTGCCTTAACTTATACATTTTGTTTTTAGATGTAAAGTAAAGCTTTAAAGCCAGATACAAGGAGTTGTGTCCAAATTTGAGCTAATAAGGATACACTTTCTCCAAATAATACCGTATCAATTTTCTTAAATATTAGTTTTCTCCGTGTCTTATTACTTGGCCGGTGTATTCGCATTTACGCACATTAATGGGGTAGAGATGAGTATAAAAGAATTTTAGATTAAATGTACCCGCGTTTGCGTGGCTGGAAAGAAGAAAAATATTTAGGAAAAAACACCCTCTTTTGGCTGGAATTCAAACCTCGACCTCCAAAAGTGCATGTTATAACATTTTCTTATCTCGTACCTCAACCTCTAACACCTTAGTTCTTTCTTGCATCAAAACTCCTGATTTTTTAATTTTATCTTCCTTCTTGAACTACAAGACCTTTATACGATTGACAAGTATTCTTAAAAACAAAATTAAACCAAATGGTTCGAATCACTTTAAAAAGATCTCAAATTTTCAAAATTCAAATATTGTATACCACCTTCAAATTATTAATACTTGAAAAAATTAAAGTATTTTCTTACTAATTGTCATGAAAATCAATCCTTAAATACTAATTTTTTTGTTAAATTTATCAAGCTGTTTTTGAAAAATTTCAAATTTTATAATATTTGTCACAAGTTTACTTTCCTTAAATTAATTTATTTTATAAAAATAAACATACAATATTACTTGTTATGTAAAATAGTTTCCTTTTGAACAAATTTGTTAAAGATATTTTCAACATAATTTAAATTAAAAAAACCCATTCATCATAAAACTACTTTAAAATGAATTTTTTAAATAAAACAAGAAAATAAAACTATTTTATGCTGTAATTTTTTTTTACTAGATATCCATTTTGAGCCAGTGCTACTGCCACCAAACTATTTTAAAATGTATCATCCAGAATATGTTTTTACATCCTCTCTACCCTTCGGAGAAAGAAGTATAATGATCGTCGAAAACATCGAACTCAATGTTTTGATAAATTTTGAGGTCTCATGACCCCATGAAACTGAAAAAGTGGTTTTCTTTATGCCGTTTGTCTGTCTGTATCTCAGCCAAGAGCCGAAACCATTTTACCGATCCGCCTAAGATTGTTATGTATTTAGGGTTTCATAGGGTTCCCCCGAAGGGTCGTTGGAATTTGATATCCAACCATAAAATTAAGGATAGTTTACTGAAGGCTAAAATAGATTTAATTTTTTTCTATAAAATCCGCTTCAATGGTTTTGATTAAATTTTGTATTCAGGAATTGCTCGACACAAAAAACAAAATGGAGATTTTCATTTTCCCATGAAAATGATCTTAAAGGTAATTTAGAGAAGTGGAAATTTCCTATTGGGATAATAGCTTTGCAACTATTTGAGATGCGAAATAGCTTATAATTGTAATGTTGTAGTAGTAGCTACCATTAAAAATAAAAATATTTTAATGGAATTATATTTTTTAAACGAATAGTTTCTGAGCTATAAACAAATAGATAAATGGAGCTCTTTGACAGTTGAAATTGAATGTTATGTTCTTTGGTGGACAGATCTTTACTTTATTAATTGTTTCTGTAATCGCTTTTATTATTTTATGTATGCTCTATGATGGCGTGTTTCTGCAACAATACAACAGTACATTATTTCGTTTCACAAATGTATTTATTTAAAAGTGGGATAAAGTCTATACGTTGCACCATATCACTTTTTTATTTATTTGTAGCAAAGTGCTTAGGAAGACATTGTTCCAAAAAGGGATAAGGCTATTTGGGAGGGGAGGAAGATACATAATGATGAGTTAACACCCTGTTCTCATCATAATATATTGTTAGATTAGTCAAGTATCGTCGAATAAGGTGGGCAGAACATGCAGTGCGAATGGATGAATCTAAAACCATGTTCAGGGTGTTAACTGGCAAACCCAATGGGAAGAGACCGTCGGGAAGGCCCAGACGCAGATGGGAGGATTACATTAGAATGGACCTGAAAGAAATAGGATGTACAGTGGTGGACTGGATAGAACTAGCTCGAGATAGGGATAGGTGTTGTACTTTTTGTAGGTCCTGCAATGAACTTTGGAGTTTCCAATGTCATAAAGCTAGTAAGTCAGAAATTACTTCTAAGGCTACTTGCATTCATTAAACCTATCAGCAAACATATTTATTTAAAAAAATACATCACTATACAAATGTTTATATTGTAGATAGAGTGAGTGGTTTTTGTTTCTGCGTGATAGACATGATATGTTTCAAGTCCCTAAACAGAATAATAATGACAAAGTTGACGACACCGATAGCTGAATTTTTATCTGACAACACAAAATTTATGTAGAGCAATGTTAGATAGATTGAATATTTGTCATGTTCATCCGACAATAATATTTAGTTATGTTTGCTACGCGAGAGCTACTTCTCTGAAAACACTGACGTATATTGCTTATTTTAGTGTTGTTTTGTGTCAAACAGCTTAGTTCAGTTGGTAGCATATCTTTCTACCAAGCTTGGGATCACGGGTTCGATTCCTGGCATGGCCGAAAAATTGAATGTGGATTTTCCCTTTCACAGTGATGAACTAACGGCCTGGGGGCTGGGTGTTGTGTCTGCTCTATAGTTAAGTTAGTTTTTAAGTCGTGTACTGATATACTAATTCGGCTCAGAATGTGCACGTAAAAAACACTAAATAAATTAAAAATGAATGTAATAGTTTGGTTCAAGTTTAGTCAAGTTTCTCACAGAACAATCTTTATAATATATATTATATTGTATTTTCTTTAGTTGCAGCCGGTACAGTCCATGCAGATTAACGCTATGAATGGCTACAACCAGCTGAGCTCCTCACTAGGTAAGTAACTTTGATTATTATTATTCAACTACGGATATTTTAGAGCTATTATCTCATTTTGTGATAATTGCGCTACCATTATTTGGGTTTGCTACCATACTTCTTCTTTACTCCTTCAACTCTTATCTGGAGTTATCGTGTATCACCCTTTATTACCTTCGCCTTGTTGTTTCTATTCCATCTGGATCCGCTCCAATGGCTGCACGGTCTAAGGCAGGGGTCAGAAACCTTTTTGGTCTCCGACTGACTTATAAATTTAGTAAAGCTCCCGCGATCGTTTCTCCTCTTAACTTCTTCCCTCCCCCCTTTTATTATACATCTTATATTGATCGCCTCGGTGGTCTCGTGGTCAGAGTTCTTAACTACTTATCCAGATGTCCCGGGTTCGATATCCATTGTTTTCAAAATGTATCTGTGAAGCATTGTGGCTGGAGCGAGGGGTTAGCCTCGTGAGGACATATGAGTAGCTACTTAAATAAAGAAGTAGCAGCTCTGGTTTGGAAAACTGATATTAATGGTTAGAGAGCTCATTGTGCTGAACAAATGACACCTTCTATCTGTAAATGTTGACACTATCTTTGCCAACATACGTCGGTGGCCTCTCGGTCGGTTTTGCTTGCTCGCGGGCACCCATCACGGAGTTAACACATATTATATTTATTCCTTAAATATAATCTTTCCTCAAATACTTATGTCCCAGCCTTTCTAGAAAAAATAATTAAAGCAAATAAAATGTTTAGTTTCATACCAAACAATTTAAATCTCTTATAACATTACCGATTATAATTGATAAATATAATTTTGGTTAAACGCCAAAATCATTTAAAGGTACTTGACATATTTTGCGAGTTTAGAAGACTCAAATATCAACTTTCAATAACGATGTCGTTTTCTCACGTGATCGACTGAAAATTGTCGCGAGATCGATCAGTTGCGGACCCATGATCTAAAGTGTCACTCTCGCAATAGACTAGCTGCCGGTGATGGGAAGAACAAGGTTCAAATCCCGATCGGGTGTACTGAAGGGGGATTTTTTCTAAATGATTTTCCACTCCTACTACTCGCAAATGTGGATACACTTCCTCTAAATTCAACCTCCCCATCTTAACGCATCACCGTAATTAGTACATGCGTATAGCCCTAACGGGTAGTCATCCGTGAGGATACATTTGTTACTCTTTGTAATGTAACTGATTTGCCCCTAAAAAGTATGTGAAAGCATTGACAATAATATCATCCTAATTTTATAAACATATCTTATT
>CABFVZ010001847.1:69086-151933 GCA_902151445.1 Timema monikensis | reverse complement strand
CTCCACCGTGGTTCGGATTCCACGTTAAACTGTAGGTCCTTCATTTCATCTCACAATCACCCTACCATTACACATTAGCGTAAGTGCGTATAACCCGAACGGGTAGTAAGACGCGGTGCTAATAATAATAATAATAATAATAATCTTGTTTGTTAAACTGAACTAACATTTAATGGCGTTTATTGACAGAGATAATTATATCGAATTGCTCTCAGATGTTAGGTTCAAATATTCTCTATTAGCGTTATTGGCAGAGACAATTATATTAAATTGTGCCGAGCCGTTATGTTTGAATATTCTATATAAACATTGTTATGGATGATAATTTGTTAGGAAAGGCATTAGAATGGCCAAGTTTACCAAGTGTATGGTAAAATCCTTTTTCTTGAGAGTCTGGGGTGCTCTACCCTATTTTTCTATTGATGTTATAATAATGTATAGTCTGGGCTGATTCTCAGCAGCCTATGGGTTTATATATATAAAATAACTTATTGCGAGGTTATTATTTCAGTAAAATCACTTGTCTTGTTGTTTTTAAATCACCAGACGTTAAATTGGTCCTATCAATACTATTGTTCTTATAACAGTGTTGTACTGCCTATACTTCGGTATCGGCCTTTGTAAATAAATAAATAAACAACCTGTTTTCTCTTGTGACTCCTTGGATATTATTTATGGTGCACTTCCTGGAACCCAAGGATGGCACATTTGAAGTTTTCTGCCAACAATGCCTACAATATTTCCAAAGAAAAATCGATCGCGTTTATTAGTGTCAAATTTTACTAAAATGAAATCATCAATGTTAACTGGAAAATTTGGCAGCTCATCAGGTTCGTCTACAACAAGCTATTACACCAGCTTAGAAATACTGTTGAAATTAAATATTTGAAACAACACTAACCTAGATCTTAAACTAATCGAGCTATAAAAAAAAAGAAGCTTAGATTCACTCTTAATCTAAACAAGCTATTACAAAGACAAATAAATTTCATTTATTTGAATACAATTGAGCCTCTTGTTACAACAAACACAATACGGTACTTATAAACACTACTTAGATAATACTATAAAAAGAACCTCAATACAACAAACACAATACTTTAAATAACACTTTATTATTATAAAAAAACACAGGCGATTACCACGATCGCTTAGTGCTTACCTTTTTCTACACGTTACCTATTATTCAGTGGCCAAAAATGAAACGGGGTTTCTTATTGATTTAAAAGGCGAATGCGCTAGTGTCATTGGTCAGTTTTAAAAAACACCATGTCAGCAGCCAATTTAATATAGAAAATGGCTGCTGCTGCAGCCCGTGTCATCAGACTCTATTCTAGGTGTAACAACACTTTGTTTCAGATTAACACCTTATTTATATAGTAAACAGTTTATTTTATCAAACAGCCTATCATTAGTTTTAAATTTTATTTATATATTTTTACTTTGTCTATCTATGATTTTGAGCCTTAAGCTCTATATTCTATATAGGTAGGTACACATTAAGAGGTGCATTAACTAGATTTTCTGTAATACCTTTATAATAGTAATTATAATATCTCTAAACTTAAATTAATATGTAAATTGTAATAGTTTGTAATTGTATTGTATTAATTATATTAATTAATCAAATAATAAACTCTCACTCTAAATAGTTTTGAGGATCTTCCAAATTTTAAGCATTCTTAGGGGAGGACCACCTTAAATAACTTCAAGCGGAATCTATTTTTTTAATTTTTGGGATGAGGACCACTCAAAATGGTTAATATAGGCATGCAATTTTCAAAAATTTGCTGAAGGAGGACAAAATAGCTTCTAGAAACATCCAAATTTAAAAAAAATGTGGAAGACTATTTCAAATAGCTTACAAAAATAATATAATAAAATCGGGAAAGATGAAGGTAAGATGGGAACGAAACATCCAATGTTCTAACGTTTGTTGGAGAATGTGAGATATTTGGTAGGCAATTTCCTAAAAACAGTTTTTGCTTGCCCTCTCATACACAAATAAGTTTTATGTAGCTATTACTACTTCCTATTACCCTCTTATTATCAATACATCAGTAAACATGAGTCTGTTCCAAGGAGTGAGGGGAGGGTTTGGGGTGTATGATTTTTGATTAGTAATGTAATATTTCAGTATTCCTAGTCAATATCTCATATCTCACAAAATCTTAAAATTATTAATAGCTACAACCTAAATAGTGATTTAGAACTCTTAAGATTACCAATTCGCAGGATAGAAAGAAGCACAATTATGTTATTTCTATCTCACTTACCCACATGACAATGTGGCATTTGAGCACTAAAATCATTATTTTATGTGATTTTTTTAAAAAGAAAAATCAGTGTTTATTATATTTGATGTAGTAAATATGTTTACAAAAAGGCCTGCTTGCCATAAATTAGTTCAAAACGTTTGACTATATGGCATAAATTATAATTTCAGTATAATGTGACAAAGAGTCTCATTTTTAGAAAAGCGTTGTTTGACACCTATCCTTATCGGATGTGTATCTTTACATCCATTACTGTTTCCAGCCTATGGCCTTGGTCAGTTTTTGTTTATTCAAGTTATATATAAATTCCACTACCAGCTGACTATGTCTTATGATCTAACTTAAGACTAGTAGGACAGGCACAACATTCATTTCTCGCCCGTCAAATTATCAATGTGATAGGGTAAGCCCATATTTTCTGTAATGATACATTTTCAGCCATGCCAGGAATCAAACCCGGGACCATTCGCTCAGTAGACAGACACACTACCAACTTAGCTAAGGTATCGGACTATCGAATGTGTATTTGCGTAGTGAATTAAGAATTCAGAATTTGATTTCTCACACGACCTAAAATTATATCACACTTCTTTGGGTCTCCGTCATCGAGAAGTTAGGTGTTCGAGTTCTGTTCCGATTGAATGCAGTAGAGATGCATTCTCTATCCTCACTCCACGCAAATTCGGATTAACTTCTATACAGTAATAATCCTTATTTTAAATTCACTAACACAATATTCAAATCCCTCGGGTTTCGTTGTTAAAAGGAAACTATTATTGATTATAATAAAAACAGTATAATATTAAAAATATTAATAGCTTATGAATAACAAAGTTGGTGTAGTGGCTTACATTCTGAACTCAAACTCGGGTGGTTGTGTATAAATTGTGATCAGATTGTTTTAACAAGTCCTTGTTTGTTTTAATAACTTTAATTCTAGTGTTGCAATTAGTGACTTAATACCTATTATTTATGCTAATGCAAATAAAACCCTTTGCTTTTAATGTGCCACATTAGGAACGACGAGCTTTTTTTTTAAAAAAAACCTCAATAATACGCCTAAATATTTGGTTCTACACTTAGAGCAGAGGAAATGCACGTCACTGACTGGTCATACGTGTAAGATTTTTCATACTCACCCCGAATGTATGTAGATAATGGATTCAGTTAAAATACATACTCTTTATCCTGCTTTCTAAAAAAAAAAAGGATTTAAGATAACAGTTCCCATATGCCTATACTTTAGATTATTGATAGGCTATAAAATGTATGGTAGATACATAAATAAAATAATTCAAGCAACTACATATTTCTTATTTTACTATAAATTATTGATCTTCTAATAATTTAATAATTCATTTCTTTTATTATAAAGCTAACATAACACATTCTTATTAATAGGCTACACACAAAAAGCCTACAACATGAAAACCTCGGCAGAGAAGTAAACATGTTTGTCAGCTACATGTTTTACTATATTATTAAAGGTTTAAATTATACATAGTGACAGTATTATCAGGGAATCATACAATTTTTATTTCCTAAAATGTTCATGTTTCTACATCCAAATGCAATGGTTTAATAATTTCATTATTTCTAATAACTAATAGTAATATTATATTACCGGTTTCGGTTTCCAAATGGTCTAAGGCGTCACTCTCGTGTTAGACCCGCCTGCTGATGACGGGGAGACCGGGGTTTGAACCCAAGTTGGCTCTACTGAGGTAGTGATGGGTCGAACCAGCTCGTTGACGCGAGCTAGCTCACATTAGCTCGCTCACTCAAAAGATTCGTTCATGAAGAGTTGTTCATATGAGTCATATCGTTCACCGCATGGCTGGCTCGCTCCCAATCCCTTCACCCCTTCCCAACATAACTTGACGAGCGAGCACTAACTAGTTCACACAATTCCCGTTCCGAGCGTGCAAATCTGTCCCTTTCCTTTCAACTTATGAACGAATTAAATTTTATGTGTAATTTATCCGAATCCTATTGTGTTTGATTCTTTAATTTTATTACTTACTTATATTACTTATAATAATTAACCTTAGTGTATAGCCTTTAGTGTCTAGTTCACAGAATTATGTCTAAGTGATTTTACGAAAAATAGTTTAATATTTTAGGCAGTAATGCTCTCTAGTAACGATAATAAGCATTTATAGTTGATTTTTTTTCTTAATAGCGAACGAAGAACGACAGAAGAGTCGTGAATGACAAACACTCCTGACTCTTTCCAGAGCGAATGAACGAGAGCGAAAAAGTCATGAATAATGGTGAGGTCATTGACTCGCTCGCGAAGCGAGAGTCGTTGGTTCACAGCTCTCTTTCAAGAGTCGTTCAATTTGAATGACTCGCTCACGAGCGACCCATCACAATATTGAGGGTGATTTTTCATAAATGATTTCCTACCTACCTTCCACCTAAATGCTGGTAGATTACCTTTAAAATACTTCCTTACTCATCCCTATCCCTTTAGAGTAATTATCATATGTGCGTATAACCTTAACATATACCGGTAGTAAGACGCGGTGATAAAAAAAGTATTATATATTAATGAGACAATAGTCAGATTTATATTTTCTCTCTCAAGCATCCAACAATAGAGCTAACGTTTTTGTAAACTGTAATTGATACTACTCATGATTTCAGCCATAGAGAACTCATTGGTAAAAGTAGTTTTTAAAAGAGAATGTGTTTACTGCTGTTTCCACGCTCTGTAATTATTTGTTTGATCTGTGGTCAACCTATCTAATCTTAATTAAATATGGCCTCTATGGTGTTAAAAAGTTTATCAGTTCTACTCGGAATTTTTTTTATATTCGTTGGCATAATGAAACTGACTTCACAAGTAAGCAAAGACTTGCACAAAGACTTGGTAGGTATAATTATAATCAATTTTAATTGCGAACGGCTCTTGACTGATTTGTTGAAAGGAGGGTTGTACTTAGATTTTTTTAAAAGATACACAAACTACAATTAAGCTCTTAAAGTTAAACTAAATTTAGTGGTTGTCAACCAAAGAATTTTCATATTTATGGTTTTAATGTTATTTTCCAATTACAATAATTCTTTGTTTTAGTTTAAATAAATTCACTTCTAATTCCTTACACCAATATTCTTGGCAATGTGCCTTGGCTTCTAGACAAGAAGTGAGAAGGTGACATTTTTGCCAATATAGACCAAAGATCTCAAAATAGTTACTTTTAATCTCAATTCTGAATAATTCGGACTAGAAACATGTGATATATGATGCCAAAGTTCTGTACATAAGCTAGATTTCATAATAATACTCAAGGAGTCTACTCTCATTTCAAGATCAGATTATTATTAACCAATAATTATAGTTAATTCACCATTTAGGAGACACAAGTAATTCCTACATAAAATATAATGCTATAAATACAAACATAACTCATACAATCCCTGCTATGGTGGACACATGTCTAAGACAAAGGCATAATTATGGACAACAATACCGAAAATGTCATAGGCCTATATTACATTAACAAACAGGACCACAATACTTCACCCCAACATTAGACATTCTGGAATACATTCTAAGAAAAGATCAAATAAAATAAAATTGTGGTCACAACACACTATCATAATAGTACCCATAGTAATATTGGCAACAGGAGTACATTAGTCCTAAAGCAAATTCAAGAGTATCAAGACACTATCAGCAACTTTCATGAGAGATCAGGAAGCTATCCTTATAAATACCGTGAGCATTGTTTGTGAGTTTATTTAAAGTGAATAGTGTCACTTGGTCTCCTACAGCTATGAGGCTTGAACATAGGTCTAAATCTTAATTATAAAAATTGACCTTTGGTTATTAACATATGTTGCTGGAGTATAAATTTAATCGCTATAATATGCTTTTTCATGCTCCCTTCAAGCAAATGTGTGTATATTTCATCTAAATTCTACCTTCACTATTCCTACATTTATGCTGATAGCTCAAACGGGTAGTGAAAAGTCAAGGAAAAAAAGGCTTCATACAAATATAGGCCTGACTAATTCAATTGGTTCTCTATAAGAATAACCTTTTGCTCTATAAGGTAATTGTATTATTTTTTGGAAGAATTTACAGGAAAGATGTATAGAAACACATTAAAGAAACAAACTTTAATGTTTTTCTATCCACTTTTTGTGTAGGCCTACCTTCTTCCAAATATAATATTATTCAATTGATTGAAATTATTATTATTAGTAACGGATGACAGCCGTTCACAGGAATGTAACTTAATTTATATTTTTATGTTCACATGAATATTTCGAAATGTATAGGTAGTTGAAAAAGAACACGGGAATAAAACCAGAAACCTTTGACTTGGTGAGTACTTTGTTTGCAATGTATTTAACTTATTGTTCACCCGGTCCATTCTTAAGAAGATCCATCTCAACGCTAGTTGACTGCATTTGGTTGTTGATCACTTTGTCCTCCTATGCATGAGATTATCAATTAGTTGGTCAGAGTTGTGTTGACCACTTGCCCCCGACCCACCTAACTTACCAAATATTTGTTTACATTTTGTCGATCAGTTGGCTTTTTATCACATGGTCCTATTCGTATCAGCCACTTGATCCATGTCACTCCTGTGTGTTGACCACTTATCTTTCTACTACTTTGTCCTTTCGTGTCAGCCAATTTGTTGTTGATCACTTTGTCTACACCTATCATGACATAAACAACAACCAGAAAGTCGTCCGTGTTCATTCAAAACTATTCTTTAATTTCTTGTTTAATTTCTTAAACACAATTCACATGTGTTTATGAAGGAACATTTCACAATAAAAATCTGTCTTTTTTTAAAAAAAAAAGTTTCATGAATTTAAGCACAGTTACAGACTTAATGATTGAATAAGTTTAAAATATTATTAGCACCACATCATACTACCCAGTTGGTTTATATGCGGTTGTACTAATTACGCCAATGTATTAGAGATGAGTAAGGTTGAATTTTAGGGGAAATGTACTCACATGTGTACACCTGACTAAGATTCAAACCCGGATCTCCCCATCATTGACAGCCCAGTCCAACTTGTATGTAACATCTGGCCGAGAGTATAGGGCACTAAAGTGGGTAAAAAAACCCAACCATTATATTAAAAAAGTTCTAAGCAACATTATCTTATTGTAAAAAGATTAACTAATTGACTGAGTTATTCCCTTCTACTCCTTCCAATCATTGTATTAGTTTCTGCAACTGTTGTTTTGTTTGCATAAGAAAAGTGCACAAAGAGTCAGGGTGGAACATTGCAGTAGGGTTGCCCTAGATGAAAATAGCAATTATAAATGTTAAGCTGGGTTTTTTTGGGGCTGAAATGGTAAAAAAAGACAATTTATAAAATTACATTAATTGGTTTGAGCTGGTTTTATATAACATTTAGTGTAAACTTGTTATTTTAATTTTAATTGACGGCTAGCAATAAATATTTAAACAATATTATCAATATTGTTAATTTCTATAAATAAAGAGGATGAGAAAAAAAATACTAATGAATTGCTATGAAAGTTATTGAAATATTCCTTCTTACAGATTAGTCTCTATTTTCAATACAAACAATATACCTCCCACCAACTTAGGCAATGTTAAAAAACAATTGATTCTTATTTAATTAAAATATTGGGTGACCTGACGGTCTAGGGGTAAGGTGTCGGACTTCTATGCTGGGGTCCGGGGTTCAATCCTCAGTCCCGGTACAGATTTATCTGATTACCAAACCCTTCCTTCACCTCTTACAAGACATCTTGTGAATGTGGGGAATGCCAGGCCTCCACCGTGGTTCGTTTTTATCTCACAATCACCCTACCATTACACATTAGCGTAAGTGCGTATAACCCAAACGGGTAGTAAGACGCGGTGCTAATAATAATAACTAACATATTTAATAAGTACTACTCCAGAATTAAAAATAATAGGCCAATACCAGGAAACCTATAGGTTGAAGCAGAAAAAGAGGTAGAGGAAGACCAAAAAGGACTCATTTTAAAGAGTGAAATGGAGACAGCCATAAAGGACATGCGAAGAAGGTAAACTGCTGAAGATGACAAACTACCAACTGACCTTCTGAAGGAACTGGGGAGCATCAAAACTTATAAATAGGATCTATGAAACAGGAGATTGACTCAAGAACTTTCTAAACACAACTATGGTGACTCTAAAGAAGAAGAAGAACCTATAAAAAAAAATGCAATGACCACAGGACCTCATCTCTCATGTGGGGAAGATTGTTGAAAGAATAATCAACAGGCGACTGGAGCAGAAAATAAGTGTGCTGGAAGATGACCAATTTTTATTCATAAAAGGAACCAGAGATACCACCAGTATGCTGAGAATAATTTCAGAAAGAGTGCTGAAAGTCAAGGAAGAAGTCTACATTTATTTCATCGACTGGTAAAGGTGTTTGATAGAGTGACATGGTTGAAACTGATGGAAATACTAAACAAGATTGGCATCAACTAGAGAGACAGAAGGCTGATTGTAAACCTTTACCTGGGACAGCAAGTGAAGGTGAGGTTGAATGATAGAGAGACAAACAGTGTAGAGATAGGAAGAGTAGTGAGACAGGGATGCTGTTTGTCACCCAGTCCGTTAAACTTGTAAAGCGAGTGGATGGTCAGGGAAGCCCTAGAGGAACGTGACAATTTCTGAACAAGAGGGCACGTCTTCAACAAAATAAAATATACAGATGATATAGCATTGCTGGCCTAAAATCAAGAAGAGTTACAGAAAATAATGACTGGCTGGCGGAGGGAGAAGAAATGGTATGGAGATCAACATTGAGAAGTCAAAACTGATGATGATCTCAAAAAATGAAGAGCCGCTGAAAATCAAAATTGGAAACCAGGAGTTGGAAAATATAGAGCGATTCAAGTACCTGGGAAGTTTGCTGACAAAGGATGCCTGACTAGTGCACCAAGGAAATTAGGTCGAGGATCACCATGGCCAAGGAAGCTTTCAACAAGATGATGTTACTGCTGACCTACAAGTTGAGTTTGGAATTGAGGAAGAAACTGAAGAAATGATACAATTGGAGGATCACACAATATGGAGCAGAAACTTGGACTCTTAGAAAGTTAGAAAATAAATACTTGGAGAGCTTTGAAATGTAGTGCTGGAGAAGACATGAGAAAATAAGGTAGACAGACAGGGTGACAAATGAAGAAGTCTAGGAAGAGTAGGTGAGAAGAGAACCATTTTGGATGTGATTCTTTGGTGCAAAGAAAACTGGATTTGATACATCCTTAGGAAGAACTTTCTTCCCCATGACATCATAAAAGGAAAGTTTGAGGGAAAGAGATGCTTTGTAAGAAGGATTCAAATATTAGATAGCTTGAAGGAAAGAAGAAAATAATATTCTGGTAGCTGAAGGAGGAGGCTGAGGACAGGGCGCATTGGTGGTCTTAGGTTCACTGACAAAAGGAATGGGCCTGTTGTGAGACAGAACACCTAATAATAAAAATACCAAATTTGTTCAAAAATGTTGCTTACATGTTAAAACTGGATAGCTACAAACATTTCATAACTCAAGTCCAACTGTAAAAATAAAACTTTAACAAGACATTGTGTTTATCACATATATATATAAACGTTTAGGTACGGCCCAAAAACAATAAAATAGTAGCTCATTGAGTAATTATTGGTATCACTTCACTGGGTTTTCATCCAACCTCAAAAACTCAAAATTAATATCTGTTTATTTACTTATCTTATTTGTATCTTATCTTAGCCTCAAAGATTGTTGTCAATAACAATGCCACTATATCTTAGTAATAATAATAATAATAATAATAATAATAATAATATAATGATGATAATAATAATAATTATTCTGTAATACAATATAACCTTGATAGTCTGAACAGTGTGAGCCCATGGCAACGTCTACACTCTACATGTCACTTGGATTTTTTTAAGTTATTTTTTTACTATTAACAATTATTATTGATTAGATTTTTTCAAAATATCTCACAGGCTATCTTTTGGTGTTTTAATCCTCCACATTAGTAAAAAAATCATATTTAAAAACTAATTATTGTACTGTACCATACTATAATGTATTCTTTTTGTCTTGTTTATAAAATAAAAAACATACTTGCTCATCCGAATGAGTTGATAATCCGAACAATCCACGGTCCCAATTAGTTTGAATTATCAAGGTTCGACTGTATTAGACTATTGATCTATTCAATAGCTTAAAAATCATTTAAATGAAAAGTATTCATATTTATTTGTGTTGATGTTGATCGATATACAACCTTAATTCTTTGAATATTATGAAGAATCATGTTTTTCCAAATTGAATGATAAAACTACTTGTGATTGAATTTTTGTAATTTTATGAGGCACTTTTTAAAAGTAATATTAATATTCTAACTATGGTTTTTAAACATTTCAAACATAGCGACAACACACCATTTCTTTTGTATGCTAGAATAATTTGTAATATTTTATTACTACAGCAGGAGCTAAATTTATCTTGTGGTTTCTCTAGTTCTGTTTGCATGGCACATCACATTCTAGAAGCATTTATATTGATAATGGACTTTATTGTTTTGTGTAGTCAGCTTTGTTACCACTAGAGATTATGATTTATGCGAGGTTGATTATCGCTAATCAGCTAAGGATTAATAGGTAGTTCATTTTATTTGAACATAAAATAAAAACGACTCTTGTTAACCATTGAATGAAAACTATCAAATACTATTCATTAGTTTAGAAACAATACCGCATTTCACCCCATAATCTCCACATATTTTATATCTAATTTTTGTGGAATAAAAGTGGGGTGCGACCATGAAGTGAAGTTTAAAAAAAATTGTATTAATAATCGTTAATTACTAAACTGTCTTTGGTACATGTTAAGGGTTCACAGTAGGGTGGAGCAAAAACAAAAAAAACAAACAAATTGCATTAGCGGAAATGGGTATTCATCAATAGTTGTGAATTAGGCCCACTAACATTTCTGCAAAATTTTTTTTAAATAGTTTAAATTCTTGCTAAAATTTGTTATTTATATATATAAAAAAATCATACCAGTTAAATTTGATAAATAGCTTTTGGGTAATATAAAATGCTAGAGAAAGACCTTGAAAACAACATCAATGTTTCCCTATCGTTAGTTTTTATATCTTCAGTTTGCACATTTGGGTCAAAATATCAAATTTTTTGCATATTCTCGTAATTTGTTGCAGGATTGTATCATTTTTAACGTATAATACTAATGTAACTTAAAGTGTTGAAATAGGATTGATTTATGATCAAAACTGAAAAATAAAATAAAGTATATTTCTTTCCACTTCTGGTGGCACCTTGGCGGCATTCACTACTTTGTTGATAATCGTTTGAACGTCGCGCCACTCCAGACAAGTCCAGATTTGTGCGCTGCTTTTTTGTTTGCTTCACCAGTCGTGTTAAAGCAGTAGTGAGAGGAGGAAGTCTTGCATATTATATTATTTCAGTGCTTATTCGGTGACAGTTTTGTGGTTGTTTTGTTAGTTGGTGTTGTTTTATTATAACTGCAGCCATGGCAGTTACAAGAAATAGTCACAATCATATTGTTGGCAGTAACCAATAGATGGGCGAGTCTTTGCTTCCTACCCGTTGTGATGTTTTAAGATATTATAATTTAGTTTGGGAAACAGAAAAAAGTAGTAATAATAATAAGAATCCTAGCTTCTCAGCAGTTTTGAATATAGTTCTATATAAAGTAGCATATGTTTGGAACAGAGCTTCAATTACCACAGTAAAAATATTATACTGTCAGAATTAGTTTTCATTGGTTGCAATGGATGCCCCACAAACAGTGGCAAATATAATGGTGTTATACACACTTTGGAAGAAAAACTTGAGAGACCCTTGCAATAGATTGTTTGCCAGTTGCACACAAATGAGCTTACATTAAGGCATTTATTTGAAAAACTGGATGGATCAACAACTGGACCAAGTGGATTTGTTGGACCTATTTGCAAAAGTTTGATGACATGTCATATTTTGAAGTCAGTAAAATTGGAGCTTATTGAATTCAGTATAGATGATCTAATCCCTTAAAATTAAAAAGATTTAAGTGCAGACTAACAATATCTTTATGATATTTGTAAGGCAGCTTCAAATGGCAAACCTCCATGTGATTTAGAAAATAAAAGCCCTGTAAAGCTCTCTCACGCTAGATGGGTGACAACAGCGAATAGAATCTTGCGATTATACATAGCTACTACAAAACCATTAGACACATTAAGAGAGTTGACAACTTTTGTTAAGAGCTTACGCTCCTTTTTGGTTTACCATCAAATGCAACCCCAAAATAAAAAATGGTGCTCCAAACCTGTGGAAAGCAAATGAATGTTCTTCATACTTGAGCAATGATGATAAAAAAATTGTACACAAATGCCTCCAGGATAATGGATATTTTGCTCACCCAGAGAATGTACTCATTGAAATGCTTGCAAATGACTGAAAGCACATCAAAACACTTGCTGTAAGACGGGTCATTTTAGCCAGGAAAAGCAAGAATGTAAGTGAAGGAATAAGAATATTTGAAATTCCTGTCATAAACTGTGTTGCATCTGACTACATAGATTTGATTTCTTGGCAAGATCTGAATGTAACTTAACCACCCCTGACTAGACACTTGTCCAATAACGACTTAAAAAGGTTATTAAGAGCAGAAAGTGTTGATATAGCCTCTTGATACTTATTGGATTACCAATTCATACCCAATCCACTGAAAGTGTGGTGAAAGAAGTGACTGCATCTTCAAAACTCGTTTGGGAAAATGCCAAAAGAGAAAGTCTAATAAAGACAAGCATGTTAGACTGGAATGTACGTCCAGTTTTTGATACTAAAAAGCAGTTTAAACCTTAAAAATTACGTGCCCTCATGTTTGGGAGATTGAGTAGGGCACATGTGGGACTCTACATGTACCAACCTCCGTGGTGAGTCTTGGGTAGTTCAATATGAACTAGCGAAGAGTTGCATACCAATGATAACTATATCTAAATTTGAGACTTGGCACACGCTTGACAAATCGACAGCCTTTTTGGCCAGAAAAGGAACAGGTAGGCCTATAATTGCAATTAGAAAATACCTAGTAAAGTCAAAGTAATTACAACAATTGAAAAAAAGTATGACATTTTGACTCATTTGCTCACGCTTAAAAAATGTACAATAAACGGAAAGAAAAAAAATTGCTGGTTTTGAGGTATATTTTTAATATATTATCACTATCCGAAAACAATGTAGTCATTTTAGGACACGGGGAGAATTTTTAACAATATCAAAAATTTCAAGAAATTACAAAAATATGCGAAAATTCTTTTATTTTGACCCAAATCCGCAAACTGAAGAGGTAAAATCTAATGGTAAGGAAAAATTGATGTTGTTTTCAAGGTCTTTGTCTAGCATTTTATCACTATCCAAAAACTGCTAATCAAATTTAACTTGCAGGAATTTCTTTTTAGATAAATCGCGAATTTTAGCAAAAATTTCAAATTTTAGGCCTGATGCTCAGACTGAAGAAGACTTAATAAAAAAATCGCAGAAATGTTAGTGAGCCTAATACACAACTATTGAGGGACACCTGTTTTCGCTAATGCAACATTGTTTTTTTTTCATCCACCCTAGTTCACAGCATACTCTCCAATATACGATTTAATAAAAGCCTATACACTTGAATATACGTTTTAATAAAAGCCTAATCGACGCTCACCATCTCTTTCCGCAGCTCTATTAACATGCTGTTCGGCGAACACAATCACTTTCAGCTTGAAGCCCGCAAAATAGTTTTTACATTTACCCATAATCGAAAAACAATCTTAAGCTAACCATGGCAATCACAAACCAGTTAGGGCAATTAATAGATAAAATATCTTAGAAAGAAAATATTACCTAGTCTACAAACTGAGTTCACAAACGAGCACAATCTCAGGGCGGCTGTCACACTCCATTGACAACGCAAACTTTACCTAAGCATGATCATAGAAACATGTTTGGAAAAAGAGCATCACATTTCACCAACAAACATAAATTAAATAATAGACTCTGTTACAGAAACACATTACGTATGAAGCATAATGATTTTTTAAAGAGAATCATTATCACCAAGTTATGTCACCTGAATGGTTTATTTTAATTGTTATGTTGCTCCTAGATATGTGATAATAGCTATGTATTTGTACATCTAATGTATCCACTTTAAGATAGTCTTTAATTTGTGTGTTGATTTACTTTTAATACTTTTAACTTTGTTTCTCTGCCTTTACAAATTTAGTGTTCCAAATGTCTTACTAGAGTCCAATTTTTAGAAAGTAGATTTAGTTATTGCGGTCAACATCAATACCATTTTCTATTTTGTTATTTTTTAGCACCGTGACTTAATATTGGTTCGAGTTATAAGGCTTACATATTACTAATTATGTTATTGTGTTGAGGATGAGAGAGGCTTATCTAATATAAAGTATACTCGCATTTGGAACATACCAAGTTTTTCTTGTTTAGGAAATTTTAGAGGCCCATCCAATTTCCCAGCAGTAAATCTTCAAATTCCACACTTTCTAACTTTTATGGTTATGTGGGATGGTTCTTTTTATCAACTTGGCGAATTAAAATTTTCTTTGATGCATATAAGTATATTTTCTTTGGAAAGATGGCAATTCACTATCATTTCCAAACCCTTCTGCCCCCCCTTACCCTCTTAACCCACACAATTCCAATTTGAAATGTTAAGACTTATTTGGTTATCTTATATGATATTTTATGTGGCTACGAAATTTCAACATAACCACACATTAAGAATGTTCTCTATTGGGTGTATACATTTTACGCGCTACCATTTCCTGGGCTTCAATTTTGAAACTCTATTTGTTCAAGAGCATAGGAAACGTGAGGAAAAGGCCAACGTTTTTTTCAGTTTTTGTATTTAATATTTTTTGGGCAAAAATAAATAAATATCACTCCAGTAGTAACATTATAGTTTAATTTTCTTCACTTGGTGATATCAACAGTTGTTGAATATCTGTCATGAGTATAGAGGCATTAGATGATAAACTTTTTAAATGAATTAACGTGAACAATGTATGTCTGTCTAGTGACTTAAACCCGTTTTATTATTAAATTACATGGTGACATTTCAAGTTTTTACCTCTAAAAAATTGTATTTATATAGCTTTGGAAATATTTTGAGGGGACCATCTCCTTTTTTATTTTCCGAGCCTTAATTTTGAAATTTAATAATTCAAACCTTGATTCAGTTTCACTTGGTCCTCATACCCGGCTAACTTATGTCAATTGTCTAACACCTTGAGAATTAGTTTAGTCTTTTGTTTAAATTTTTTTAGACCACCTATATCACCAGTTTCCCTAGAAATAACTAATATTTTTAATGTATTTGTTATTTGAAGTTATCCCTCTTCATTTCTGACAAATTAAAATTTTTTACCTTCTACTTGTACACCCCATCCCTCTACCCCTTCCCCCACATTCTTCCTCTCTTTCCCTACTTCCTGTAGTCTCATTTTGAAATTTAATATGTTCAGACTTTGTAGTTAATTTGAGTGGTCCCTATCTCTGCTCGACAAATTCCAGATTTATACCACACATAGAAGTAGTTTATCCACTAGTTTTGAAAATTTTGGCTTCCCCCTCCCCATTTCTATAACTCCCACTTCAAAATCTCAAATGTAATACTTAATTTATTATCTGAAGCTGTACCTCTGCCAACATGCAAAATTTAGATTTTCTACCATACATAATTTTTTTTATAAACTCCCCTTTTACTGGACTCCCATTTTAAAGTAATAGTTTTAGTATTTAACCACTCTTTCCACTTTTACAACCCACTCTGAGAAATTTTCAATTCTAACATTTATTTAGTTATCTGGACTTTTATTTTTCCCTGCCTTTCAAATTTTAATTTTTAACCTCATATCATAAGTTATTTCTAGCTGTTGCTTCCCCCTCCATTTCCCATAATTTAAATTTAAAATTATCATATTTTTTTGTTTATTTAAAGTGGTCCTTCCTTATACCCACGAATATAAGTTCTCTACCACATAGAGAAGTAGTTGAATGTATTAGTTTTTGTAAAGAGCACACACCTTTGCCCTACAATTTCTTCAATTTCCGCTTAGAAATTTCAAATAATAAGATTTATTTTGTTATTTTGAAAGTTCATTCTACCTGCTTGCCAAATTTAAACATCCTATCACAGCTAAAAGTTATTTTTATTTTCAAAACCACTTACCCCTGCCCACCCCTTATTTCTCATGGTCCGATTTAAAATTAAAAATGTACAGATTTATAGTCATTTGACATTACTTATACATTTTAATCTTCTACCACACTGGGAATTAGTTGTTTCTATTAGTTTTGTAAATATTTAATTACATTTTTCTAACTATCACTAAGAAATTTTAATTTTTAAGACTTATTTGGTATTTGGAGTCATCCTCTTAAACAAATGTAAAATTTAAATTTCTTAGCACACATAGAAGGTTTTTATTCTGTCAGGCGTGCACGTGTAGAAGGAAGCGGGAAGGGAGAAAGAGCGGGCTACAGGCGATCTAACTTGTTGGCCCAGCCAAATCCGGTGTTATAAGTTATTTATTTTAAAGAATACACATGTCATACCGGTGGTTAAATGTTAAAATGCCTGACAACTATCACAGTGAGGAAAAACTAAATGAATTGCGCAATTTGTCCCTATCGAAACTTGACAAACTATTATTGCATTAAGTAAGTAACTTTTCTAGCTACAAAGTCAGACTGAGAAAGCTATAGTTGGACGAGTCCATTATTTGGATCTAGGTGGGGGGTGGGAAGGTAGTCAATTGCCTTCAGTCAACATCGCATTGCCTTTGTTTATTTTGGTTAGCTTTAACATGTGGTTGCAAAATATTAGTCTGCTACTTCATTTTCATAAATCTGTTTATAGTGTAAATATCTTTGTTATATATTATTTATACTTTAGTATATGGACCGTTTAAAACAACCTGAATATCTTGTTTTATTGTTATCATGTGTTTAATATGTTATATTAGTTTATTTACGAGACAGAAGATTGAAAATTAAATCGTTTTGAAAATACACACGAACTAAAGGTAAGAATTTTGTTTAACCTAAAAGTATAATATTATTTAGTTAAAAAACATACCTTTTCGTAAAAATAAAGAAAATAAAATATTTTCCTTACTGTTTGAAAGCGCAAAAAAGATTTGACACTAAAGCATTTTCAGAATACAAACTCTGAAATTCACCCATTATCATAAATTAAAAGGTGAGTTTTTATTTTAAACTTAGAATCCATCCTTGCCCCCTACTCTCTTTTTATTAGAAGTCTTCTAAAAATTATTCTACGATTGAAAAAAAAAATAGTTTCATTATTGCACCAAATTAGTATACTTAAAATTCAAGTGGCCTATTCAAAACAAGAACACTAAAAAGCGCAACAAAAAAATAAAAAAAATTGAGTAGGTAGCTTTTAGACTAGTAAAATTTATTTTAAGCCATTTGAAACACACACACACACCAATTTTTTGTTTAAGTGTGTGTAGATGGATGATGCATGTTAATTTTTGTAGGCACATACAATTATGGCCACATTTTTTGAGCCACAATCACAAAATGGGGCTTGTGCGTAATCTATAAATTGATGATGGCACACACCCTATTGTTGGGTGCTACATTCTGAATTTCCTTTTCAAGATGGCGTCTGCTAAACAAAAATTTCATTGAGATTGGGATACTCAAGAAGCCGTAAACAATTTTTAACAACATACCTAATGTGGGTGTTACCAATTAAAGTTTTTTTTAGGATGGATATAAAAAAGTGTGGCCTATATTAACATATATTTAATAGCGGGAATGAAACCTGTTGTGGCGTGATGGAATTGGTTTGTTTTGGCACTACTTTGCTTGTTGGGATTATTCAAACAAAGGGAAGAATATTTCCACAAAAAGCCTATTTCTTTGGAAAAAAAGGGAAAACAAAAATTAACAATTGTATCTCAACTATCTCAAGGATAGAAAATAATCTCTTTTTTTTACAACTATTTAAAATATGGTGTAATGGTGGCTTACTATGTAGCACAAAAGGTTAATTACACGTGATTAAATATTGTAACAGATTTTACTAGGCCTATTTAGCTTATGCATTTTTTTTCCAGATAAAAATTTGGAGAACCATCATGTCAAAAATACAATTTCAAGAAAGTTGGAAGGAGGATTTTCCATGGTTACAGGTTGGACCAAAGAAAGGCTATGTGATTTGCACTTTCTGCAGTAAATATAATATTTTATATGAGTCTCTGGGTAGATACTTCGCAGCAACGAGTCATTTCAAATCACAAAGGCATAAGACAAATAAATGAAGCTAATGTAAAAAAAATATGTGCCTCTAAGCACTTATTTCTCTCGTCCACCAACCACCAGCACATGTGCCAGTAGTTTCTCTGCTGGTTCATCACATTCTTCGATTTCAGCATCAGCAGACTTACTGAATCCATTTTGTTCTTCGGCTTTGGTTCCAGCAAACATTCCAATCCCTTCTACAGCTCAAATGTCGTCCCTTCAGAGCACACATTCCAGTAGGCCTACTGTTGAGACCTCCGAACAAGACAAGTGGTGGAAATTAAATGCTAATGTAACTGAATGTGAAACTCTTTAGTGTATTCAAACTATGGTACATCACAATTCTCTGAGAAATGTTGAAAGCAGTGTCAGACTCTTCAAACGAATGTTTTGTGATAGCTCAACAGCCATCGATATGAGACTAGGCAAGGATAAGATATCTTACAGCATTGTGTTTGGACTTGCTCCTTATTTTAAAAACAAACTGGTTTCAGCAGTTAATAAATGTGAGTTTTTGGTAGTTGGCTTTGATGAAACCCTGAATAAGTTTGCACAAAAACAACAGATGGGCATTGTTGTTCATTCCTGGGATGTTTCCAAAAACCAAGTCTGTTCTCGTGTCTACACATCTATGTCTTTGAACAAAACAACGGCGGTTGACCTCAGTGCACTAAAGGAGGGATTCAGCGGCCTTGATGTTCACAAAATCATCCAATGATCGATGGACAGTCCAAATGTAAACATGAAACTGCTCCAGATGCTAAATTTGGAGTTAGCAGAAGATCCCACGGTCCACAAATGTTAGACATTGGCAGTTGTGGTCTGCATGTAGTTAATGTCACCTTCAAAACTGGCATTAAAAAAATCCTCTTGGACCTTGTTGGCTTTTTTCAGAGCATGTTACTACTTATTCAAGGACAGTCCCAGTTGTCGAGGGACCTATATGGCTGTGACAGGTTCCTCAACATTCCTAATGAAGTTCTGTAATGTAAGTTGGCTAGGAAATGTTGATAGCCAAAAGAGCCCTGGAAACTCTCGATAATTTGAAAAAGTTTGTTGATTACATTTCCATGTACAAGACCATGAAAGCAACTGCATCCTCTGCCAGTTTCAAAGTAATATCTTCTTCCCTTAAAGACAAGCTCCTCCGACCAAAACTAGCTTTCTTCCTATCTTTGGCAGAAGACTTGGAGCCATTCCTGAAGGAATTTCAGTCAGATTCTCCAATGTCTCCTTTCCTCCATGGCAATCTGCTGAATATCCTAAAAACATGTATGGGTAGAGTTGTGAAAGATGATGTCCTTGGCAGCACACTCGGTCAAAAAGTTGATTTGAAGAAGGAAGAAAATCTGAAATGAGCTCGAGACATTGATATTGGCTATGCAACATGCTCAGCTTTAAGAAAATGTCAAGGCGTCAAAGTCCTTGATGTTCTTCTCTTTTGGCAGGATTGTAGAACTTGCCTGAAGAATGTAGTGGACAAGCTACTTGAAAGGTCACCCTTGAAGTTTCCCCTGACAGAGGTATTAACCTTCTTATTACAAGATTGGATTTAACCAGGATGAAGCAGTGCAGCAGATGACCTCAGCTATGGACATCCTAGTAACATCAAACTTGATTCCTGCATCTGTGACCCAAAATGCTGACAGGGAGTACAAGGAGCTGGTCAGCCAGGAAAAAGTGAAACACACTAAAAGCATACTTGGGAGAAACTAGACTGGACGATTTTTGGATGTCTCTGCTTAGCAACCAACGGGACCAAGAACTTAATGAAAGTTGTACGTATGCTTCTTCCCCTCTCGCGTGGAAATGCCACTCTTGAGAGAGGTTTCTCTATAAATGGAGAGGTGATTTTAGAGCACCTGAAAGAAGATTTTATCATGTCACAGTGCATTGTTTACTATGCGTTGATGGATGCTGGTGGTATTGATAATTTTGTTGTCCCTAGAGACTTGCTGCGCTCTATACGCAGTGCAAATATGCGATGGAAACAAGCCCTAGAGAACCAGCGATTAAAACAAACCGCAAAAGACAAGGCAAAGGCGGAGAAAAGAAAGGCAGGCTTCCTGGCAAAAGAACTTGAAGCAAAAAATCAGAGGTTGCTATTAGAGTCACAAAAGGCCGTAGCAGCAATCGATGAAGAAATAAAAGGACTGAAGAAAAATTAAATGTTGATTAATTTTATTGAACATCTATATCATCCTGAAATAGTTGTATAGGCTCGTATTTATTAATTTACACTACATAGGGTGTTTTAGCTGTAATTTATTTCTGACTTTAGGTGCAAAGATCTTTTAATGTATCAGACTTGTGTTCATAACGTGTTAGCATTCATAAACATAATAATTATCTTGTCGAAGCAATTAATAAGTAATCATTAACTTCTTAAATACAGTATGTTATATTTTTCTAAATATTTGTTTGATATATTATTAATATTAGCCTACTTATTTAGAAACGATCATGGGTTTTAGTTGCTATTTTCCAAGTAAAATTCATTGTGATCCAAAATGATTTTTTATAGTTGTGTAATATATGTTATAATTTTCTAATTCCTAGTAGACTATGTTAATACAAATAAAAAACAGCATCTTTATTTCAAATTTTAAAATTTATTATTGATAATAAAAAAAATCATAATGACCTGGAAAAGGGGGGAGGGGGTTTAGAAGGGTGCGACATACTTTTTTTTTGTCTGGAATTTTATAAAATGATCAGGGAAAAAGCCGGGAATTTCATTGGTCAAGTTGAGTAGACACCATGTATTTGGATTGCCCATTGCCTGAATTTTTCTCTAAAATGATATGCCTTTAAAATCTATTTTAAGTGGTCTTCGCTTGGCAATATTTTGAAAATTAGATCTGCTTAGAAGCTATTTGAAATGACCCTCTTCTGGATTTCTTAAGTAGATGTCTCTAGCAGATGTTTGAAGTGATCTTCTACTGGTCAATTTTAAAAAATTAAAGGCTTTCAAAAACCATTAGTAGTGTTTATCGCGAGAAAATTCTTCAGAATTACAACAATCTAAAACTTATCTGGAGTGGCCCTCGCTTAGATTTATTTATTTATCTAGATGGGGGAAAGGAATGCTAATAAATGCCTCCCTGATCAGATTATCCTGAATTTAGGACTAAGAGAGTTTTAATCTATTTGGTTGAAGTAATTCATAGTGTATTTAGGTTTGGCCTATGACGTTTATGTTAGTTAGATTAAGTTAAGATAAGTTCACTAACAAAAAATAAATGATTTGAAAGAATTTTTTCCTATAAATAAAATATAAATAAATAAAAGCTAAACACCGAATTCTTTTAAAGATTATTAAAAAAAATGGTTATTTTCTTTTAATACTTAGTGAAGAGCCAAGCGTTTTGTATATTTTCTTCCAAAAAAATCTTTTTGTTAAAGAATTTTCTTATTATTTTGTCCTTCAAACCTTAGTACAATTTCTTTTTCATACAATATCAATATTGAACATACTCTATTATAAGCTTCATAATATATTTCAATATATTTGGCCAACTATTTATATTAAAGTTCAATAGTTTATGATCCCTAAAAACAATAAAACATTATATACAGTAGCTATGTTGACAATTTAAACCTTATAACATACCAAAGTATATGATACTGTAAATGTGCTGAATGAATGACCCTAAGATTATATATATATATATATCTTCTTATATATTATGTAAAACAATTAAAATATACACACATGTGTTTATTCAATTCCAATATAGCTATTTTGAACTAAATATTTAAGCCCATTTTAGAAAAATGTAAAATTTTCAAAATTGGTCATAAGTAAACGAGCGTTAAATTAATTTATTTTAGAAAAATCAACATACATTATCTATAGTGTAAAATATACCAATTAAAAAAAATCAGTGATATCATTTTGAAGAAAAGTTAATTTTTCAAAATTAATTTCTCAGCAACTAAGCCCTATCTTTAAATGCTTACTTTTTTTTTAAAGAAAAACGATCAAATTGAATTACTTATCATGCAAAAAACTACTCTGATTCTCATTTTAAACCAAATCATGTGTGCCATTTTTAAAAGACCGCAGTGTTATTTGTGGTTTCAAACAATTCCGTTTAGGTGACCTGGTGGTCTAGGGGTAAGGTGTCAGACTTCTATGCTGGCGGCTGGGGTTCAATCCTCGGTCCCGGCAAAGATTTATCTGATTACCAAACCCTTCCTTCACCTTTGACAAGACATCTTGTGAATGTGGGGAATGCCAGGCCGCCACCGTGGTTCGGATTCCACGTTAAACAGTAAGTCCTTCATTTCATCTCACAATCACCCTACCATTACACATTAGTGTAAGTGCGTATAACCCGAACGGGTAGTAAGACGCGGTGCTAATAATAATAATAATAATAATAATAATAATAATAATAATAATAACAACAATTCCGATATTCTTTTTAAACACTATCGTTGGATCCTATTTTTGAAATATTTCAAGTTTTTTAAAACTATTAATCTGTAAACCATCCCTAATTTGGAGGCTAAAGCCAAAATAAAGAATTGAATAAAATCCATCAAACCACTTCAGCTCTATCCCTTAGGGTGGACAGACAGAGAGACAGTCAGACAGACAGAATGGTAAAATCCACTTTTTTGGGTTTGGAATCACATAAAACATAGATTCAGCATAATATCAAAACCTAATATGTTCGTAATCATTTGATAACAATACTGTTTTTATTTATAATAAGTCAAAAGCCACTGCATTTTAAAACATTTAAAGATTAGGGAAGAGTAAGGTATAATTCTTCTTGAAATTTTCCCGCATTTGTGTGGAAGAAGAGTGGTAAACTAGTTAGAAAAAACGCCCTCATACACCCAACTGATAATCGAACCCCAACCTCCCCAGCACCAGAAAATCAGACTAAATGAGCTTGACACGTGTCCACAAATGTTTATTTATATGAATGGGGTCATATCTCGCGTGAAAAAAAAAAGAAAGTCATTTTAGTGCACTCAAATAGGACTATAATTTGGATGAATATTGAGGAAAAAAATTGATATCCCTATGAATAAAGTAACATAGATAAAAATAAAACATTGTCTGAAAACATCGATGTTATAAAACCAAAAACATCGATAATATTTTTCAAACCAATTGAAACTGTAACTGAAGTGTATTTGTAATAAATGAATATGAAGCTCATGTATCAATTCAAAAAATTGTATTAAAAACTAATGATAAAAAATTCTAATTTTTAAAACAAATACATAAACACATTGCTGTCTCTGACATCGCTACAAAACATTTATGGTTGAAAATCATCTACGAGGAAAACATCGAAGAACTTTCATCATTTATGTTCATTGTAGGCCTATATCCCTGCTGGACTGTACTATAGTCATGTCCTGTTTCAGGTTGATCCCACCAGTCGATCTCACTGTAACTTAGCCAACTCTTTAGGTGAAAGGCTACACTAGTTAATGTAGTAATAAAACTATTTATTGAATTTACTATTTTTATGAGTAGTTTTTTTTAGCACTGGATCTACTACCTGTACGGGTTATGCGCCTATATAGTCCTACTAAATTACTCTAATGTGTGAGCGGGAGAGTGGGAAATCATTTAGGATAAAGCATGCTCAGTACACCTGACCGGAATCAAGGCTCGACCTCACCGCCTTAGCAGTCTAATCTATTGCAAGAGTGACGCCTTAAAATATGCGGCCAATGAAGCGGGTATTAATAACTAAAAGTATTTTCATTTATCAGCAATTCTTGTAAAATGTGTTTGATAGTTAAAACCTTAAAGTGAAAAAATATAATTAAAGTAAAATTTTGTTAAATGTGTTGGGTACTTACAAAAAAGAATAAAATTTAACATTTAAGCTATTAACATCCAGTGTGATCTGAACATTGGAAGTTAGAACTCAAGAAGCTTATCTGCGCTTGAGATCAAGCTATTTTTATCTTTTCTTCCTATACTTGGGGGAGAAAATGACTCATAAATACCTGGCTGAATACATTCCTCACCTCACTTGGAAAAAGGGGGAGATTTAGGGAATGAATGACACTCAAGGACCCCCACCTAAACAGCTTTTACCCATTCTTCTCTGGCAGTTTACAGAATTTAGGCTCCCCCCCCCCTCTCCGATGATATTTTTTTCTTCATAGCCTTCAACTTTTGAGTTCACAGTGTCATGAAATGAATGGAGTCTTAAGATATACTCTATGAAAAATTAGATAATCATGTCATGGCTCCATGTTGGCATCACACTTTGTTAATCTATTCATGCAGAGTTTACAGTGAAATTTCCGTTCTTTCTTGTATGCAAGGTAGAAGGTAACCAGAAACATACTTAAAAGATCGAATGGTTAAACAAATTAATATTGAATATTAATTTGTGATGATAAAATAGCATTAAAATTGTATGTGTATAGTTTCATACTCATTAGTTCCTATTTAAAATACCATTCATCTAATAACAAAATATGTTAGATAGTAAATAAGAAAGCATTTTGAGATACCTATTTTTTTTTTTATCTCACATATCAAAATAATATTTATGTAGCTTACAATCAGCTTACACTGAAAGGTGACATCAATACTTTAATGGGTTAGACTAGCCAAGCCAAAGCTGTATTTTATAAGCCACATTGCTACATCATAGTGATTCATAAAATAAAGCTTTCTAACCTTTAAGATAAATGGAGTGTAGGGTATATAATATTTTGAATAATTGCTTCAATCAACTGAACATAATTTTATTTATATGTATGAGCCCTATTTATGATTGATTAAAATTTTGAACTGATTTAACCTTTACTAACAGACATAACCCCTTCAGTGCTCGAATGATGAGGCAGGATTCGCAAACAAACAGCCCGTGAGACATACCTGACTCGCCTGTTTGTCTGCAATATCTTTTTATTAATATCCGACCTGCATTCATGTACTCACACAAACTACAATAGTTTAACTTTAGTGTTTATTATGTAATTTTAAATAACAGAATCCCTTAGAACTATTTAAAACCATCCTATATTTTTGTTTTAACTTTAAATACTTGAGTGTGGAAATTTTAATTTACAACGCGAAAATTTCAGTTTTTAAATTATTTCAAGTATACAGTAATGATTTTAAATACATATCAAATATCTATTATAGACCTGCATTCGTGGCCACACGGTATGGTATCTAGCCTTCCTCTATCAAATAGTCATGTTTTGGTAGTGTCACAATGTGTGGGATAGTTTTATACGATTCTATATAAGATATCACACATTAAAAAAAATTAGAATTAAAATTTAAACTATTTAACTGGTCATAATTTTCACATTCATTTTGGTGAAATCAATATTAAAAAATTTCTAGCCACTTCTTAAATAAATTGGTATTTCTAAACATCTGTAATTTTCCTCAATGATCCTGAACAAATAATTGCAGTAGACAGCCAGTCCCTTAGTAAAAAAATAAATGGTCCATTGTGTTTCAAATTTCTTTGTAATGTGCAGTCAGAGTAAACTTATTTGTGTGGCAGGATTAGGGGACTTAGGGATGAGGGGTGGGGCTAGAGCCGGGTTAGGGTGCTACCTGAAGCTTGCTTGGTGACAGCCAGCCGACAGGTTAACTCAAGGAGCTTATATTTTGTATCTGCCTTCTAGTAAATTCAAGTTTAAGGGGAGTCGTTTAAAAAATGCTCACTTGATTTCGCTGTAGTCACTGGGGATTGCACCTAGCGACCCCAGCGTTGAAGGAGTAAAGCCACGAAAAGGAGTGAAACACGTTTAATCTACTGGTTGTGGATCTATTCTTTCCTTGTCTGTGACCTAGACAATCCACATGCACTGATAACTTAGGCTTGCAGTGTACAGGAAGACAACTTTGCATTCAAGGTCAATAGTTATACTGTAGATATTTAGTGCTGTGTGGAAATGTGGGGGAAGGAGGAATTAGGAAGTAGCTTCTCTCTGTCTATCTTTAAATTAATGTTATGAACAGGACTATACCATGCGATAATTATGCAATGAAATTTGATAAACCAATTTTTGGACTGAAAAAACAGGGTGCGACGACTTTGCATAGTAGTTTTCATAATTCAAAAGTGTACATTACTACTTAGTGTCCGCTCGGGTCATGCACATGCTATAACAACATTAATGGATTAAGTCAAAGACAGGTTTAATCTTAGAGAAAATATACCTACAATTGAGATACAAGGGAGACTGGGATTTCAAGCGATAGTAGGAAGTCCTTTCTGGAAAGCCTTAATATACAGTAGGATTTTGGTACAAAACAAGCGTCCTATGAAAATCATGATATACATCCATATACTTTGGAAGCCGGATATCCCTATTACTGTTTGGGGTTGGACTCATTGTTTAAAATAATGTACTGTACTTCAAATGTAACAATGTTAGTTATAAAAACTCTACTTAAATCTAAATTGTGATAAAGTAAATTGATAGCTTAGTGTCATCACTTGTTTTTTATTGGTATTAAAATGCAGCTCTTAATTATTTTTATAACTGTTACTAATCTATAAAAAAAAACCATAAATGTTTGGAAGTTTATAAAAATAAATACACTTTAAGAAAGATTGTGAACAATATAAGGAAAGCTCTGTGGGAAAAATCAACTTAGGTCCAAATGGTTTGTGTATATTGTGTTTGTATGTATATGCACACATGCAATCTCCATCCCTCATGCCTTAGATTATATTTCTAAGGTTTTATGCCTTTTTGTGTTTCACTTTTACCTAGTCTTATTTAAAATCCTAGTCAGGTTGACATTTCTTAGTCATAATATGTTTTGGGTGAAGATGGGTATACATTTTTGGGCCTCACTAAAAGTGCAGTCCCAGATGCTAACTATAAAGAGCTTATAAAAAATTTGTATTTCTCTCTTTTTCTTTCAGTTGATTGAATTCATGAACTGCAATATGTAATTTCACAATAAATGTCAAGAGTACTAAATATTTTTGAATTTCCTATGATATTTAAAATAAATAGTAATAATTTAAAAATATTTTACTTGACTGCAATAACAATTTAAATGTATGCCTATGTATTGAACATATTATTTTTCCTCATAATTTTGTGTAATTTAACAATTAAAAAATCTTGTTTCAGAGAAAAGAATATGTAAAATATGCGAAAGTATTTCCTTTCGCAGATCTACTGGATATAAAAGTTCCATCCAAATGGTATCGTAGAGCTGTTGGGACGTTAGAAATAATTTGTGGACTAGCCATGGCCTTTGTTCCAAGTAGTAAGTGGCTTCTTAAACATATAATCTTAGAAATTAATTTTTCTGATCAAACTTATTATTTTATATCTTATAAATGTGGAAAATAACAAAATGAAAACTAAAGCATGCATAAACACTATGTTTAACTTAAAATAAGGAAGTTTACATTTAAAATTAATCATGGCCATTTAAACATACAAATTCATTTAAGAATATATATCAAGGTGTCACTGATAAGTGTTCATCACCATAGGAATGTAAAAACAGTATTTTAGTAACATCTCCTAGAAAACCTAAGTTATGAGGTGTCTAACAAATGAATTAAAATAATGGTCAGTCTTTAGTTAGTGGTCAACATTTTGTTGTTAAAAAAAACACATTTCAGGTGACTCTGTTGGTGAAAGGTAATTCTCAACCAGAGGGACTATAATACAACACAATACTGGAGTATTTCTTGCTTTGGTCAACAATAACCTTAAAATTCCACCTTCAGGCAAACTAAAATAATAATTTTTCTACTCTTGAGTATAAAAGGGTTGTTCTTGGAGAGTGGGGCTGTTTTCTTTAGTTTTCATAAAAATAAGACAATGATCTGGTTGGTGATTTACATCTTTTGTCAAATTAAACATACATGTTAATCTAATGTAGAGCTACAAATACAAATTAATTTGAATAAATCAGATTTTTATTGAACAAAGAAATTAAACTTTAAGGCTGGCTACACGCTAGCCTTAATTATCTTTTTACACATAATTGGTGCTCAGCACATTAGGTTAAAAGTTTTCATTAAATTGGAGTTTAAAATGATTCAATAATATACTGGCAGTGTACATGCATAAGTTAACCTTCTGTGACTGGCGCTATTGCATTTTTGTAACACCTGTAATTTTTTTTTTGAAAATTATAGGTAATTAGGTCATATTTCCTCCAAGTATTCCTTAATTGTGTGATGCCATCACACATTCAAAAAACTGTTTATTTTCTGAGATACGAGAGTTTTAACTGGCACCATGCAAGAATGTTGTGAATATGTAACAGCGCCAGTCATGATGTCATACACCAAGCTCATTGCTGCCGTATGGTTACATTGCATAATTCGTGCAAGTTATATCACGTGTCTGAATGTTCTATCACGTTGTTTTAGCTTTCTTTAGTTGTTATTCATGTGCAGTCACAATTATATATAAAAATACAAATTGAAGGAAGGAACTCAAGTAAGAAAAGTTTTCTTTCAATAAAAATGTAAGTATTTTTTTGAAATAATATTGTTTGTAATGTTTTTTTCTATTCACAATACGTCCTGATTGAAACTTATATTTTATGATTGCTAGATATTTAATATATTAGGTTACTAAGTATTAGGTAATGTAGTTTTGTATTTATCAATTACCATTTACTAACTATTTTTTCAACTTTTTTGTCACATGACTGAGATAATGAAGGATGATATTTTACAAGTACTGCAGAAATTATCTGGGTGATGATGATTATGATGACGACGTAGAAGATATGGCTGTACATGGTGCTTCACAACAAGCTGACATTGAATATGACAGTGATCTTAGTGAGGAAGAAATTTTATTTAGTGATCATGATTCAGACATTGAACAAGAAGGTGGAAATTTGGATGAAAGTGAATTTATTGATGGTGATTATGAATTTATATTTGGTAAGAATTAAGAGACTTTTTAGAAAACAACTCTCTTGAAAAATGCATTCTAAACACTGCAAAAAATTATGTAAAAATTTTACCGGCCCCTATGAATGAAGCTAAAACTGTTAGTACTCCACTTGATTCTTTCACAAAATTTATAACAATTGAAATGATAGATAAAATAGTGTCTTGCACTAATATGTAAAGTCAAACACACTAAGGCAAATATGTACATTAAATAAATTGCATGGCTGCATCAAGATGTGAAATTCTTGCACTATTTGGAATACTATTCCACATAGGAGTGAAAAATAGAAATTTCACTTATGTTAGGAAACTTTGGGTTAACAATGGGACATTCATGCCGTTACTGAGAGCTGCCATGCATTATTACAAAGTCTTGTTTCTTCTGAACTGTGTCAGACTTGATGATTATTCCACTAGGGATAAGATACAACAAACTGATAAACTGGTTGCAATCAGGGATACGTTTGACTTGTTTGTGTCACATATTAAAAATTATTACAGCATGAACTAATTCATAACTAGACAAAATGCTCCATGCCTCTCATGGTCGTTGCCCCAGGATTCAATACATGCCAAAAATCCCAGCTAAATATGGCATTAAAATCCACAACATTGATAACCAAAACGGTCTTATTGGAACCTTGAGTAAAATAAAAAGGAGTTGTTTCCCCAAACTTTTTCCTAATAAAACAAAATAATTTGGGTCATCTGTGTTTGCCTATCAGGATATGTTATCATATGTGCAAAAAAAACACAATAAAAAACTGTAATTTTACTTTCACCAGCCAACAGCACAAAAGGCGGCGTAGATTCCTGGTGTAAATGCTCGGGTCATTTATTTGATAGCAGAAAAACAAAATGTCGCAAACTACCAACCAAGACGGCTACAGTTTCTGAAAACATTAGGTTCAGAACTTATAAAGTAACACATGCACGCATGTTCCAAAATTACACTTCCTCCGATAGATATTAGAGCATTTTTAAAATTAAGAAATTTTTCACCAAAGGAAGTAACCCAACAGGAAGAGCATTCTTTGAAAAAGCATGGAACGTGTTTTCTTTGTAGCAGGCAAAGAAATTCAAGAACCAATGTTTGTTGCAGCAAATACACCGGATTTATTTACAGAGGCCACTTGAAAGTAATTTGTAATAACTGCAACAAAATGGTTGATTAAAAAAGTCTGAGTGAATGAAATTTTGTAAAAAATAAATAAAAAAATAGAGCAATAAGGTATAAATAAGTAATCAGTAATTTTGTAATAAAGTAGGTGATCTGGCGGTCTAGGAGAAAGGTATTAAGACTTCTGTTCTGTGTGTGTGGGGTTCAATCCTTGGTCCCGGCACATTTATTAGATTGTCAAACCCTTCCTTCACCTCTGACAAGACGTGTATTACTCACATCTTGTGAATGTGTGGAATGCCAGGCCTCCACCTTGGTTTGGATCCCATGTTAAACTGTAGGTCCTTCATTTCATCTCACAATCACCCTACCATTACACATTAGCGTAAGTGCGTATAACCCGAAGGGGTAGTAAGACGCAGTGATAATATAATAATAATAATAAATGATGTAATACAGTAAAATATAAAATAATGCCTTACAATATCTTGTTATATATTTTTTCTATCAATAAGCTATATTTTTGTAACAATTTAACATTATTGTAATTTTATTTTTTTCTCAATAAAATATTTTATTCACATATAGATTTATTAATATTACTTCAATAATAATATTGTGTGTTAAAGTATTCGTTTTTGATTATTATTTAGAACATTATTGGGTGTTGCAAAAATGCAATGGTGCTAGTCTTAACTTTTATTTTTTAGCGCCACTCCCCTAATGTTAAGAATTATAGTCTTAATTTTTATTTTGTAGCGCCACTCCCCTAAGGTTAAGAATTATAGTCTTAAAAATTATCTTTGTCAGATTATACACATGCACTTGTTAAGTTTATACACAACCATAGTTACTACTTATAGATAAACAAGCCATCATCTCACACCCCTCTCCAACTTTCACTAAATCTGACTATCTTTTACTAAGCATGAAACATACGTGATCTTTACAAATTAAGTTTAACTGTAAATTTGGTATATTTAGTTCTTAAAACTCAAATACATTAAAACCAAAAGGCTAAAAGAATAGCAAAGATAGGCTATAGTAGAAGTAAAAAGTTTACTAGCAACTTGTGATATTGGATGTATTTTTTTTAGCACTGCATCTTACTACCTGTTCAGGGTATACACCATCTTGGATGTAGAATTTTCGAAGTTTGGTCTAACATAAGTAGTCAGACATTTAATAAACACTTTTGCAGTAGGACTAGACTGCCAATGACGGGGAGATCCAAACTGTTTTCCACTCTCCCTCCACACATGCGGGCCACTTACTCTAAATATAACCTTCATCATGCTAAACACTATTAGGGTAATGAGTACATAAACACACAACCTGAACAGGTATTAAGGTGCGGTGCTAAAAAAAGGAAAAAAAGCCTTTGGGGGGGATGGGGGGAATAAAGTTTGAGCAACACATCCATCACAGTTAAGAGTATGAGAATTCTTTCATCAACACATTACTAAATCTAGACAATCCCTAAGCCCAACGCAATAAAGTTAATACTCTACCACCTTCCAATTTTATCTATCTGGTCCAAATGCTGCTAAATATATAATACAACTTAAGATGAACAGTAAATACACATTAGACAGTTAACCATGTAGCACAACAAAGAACAGCAAGATACAAACTGCTGTCCGGCACCTTAGCTTGGTTGGTAGAATGTCTTCCTACTAAGCTAGGGGTCCCAGGCTCGATTCGAAAATTTACTGTTGGGGAAATGTGGGTTTCCCCTTTCACAATGATGGATCAACATCTGGAGGTGCAGGATGCGGTTTCTGTTCTGGATTTTAAGTTAGTTTCTAAGTCTTACTGATATAATCAGATGATTCAGAAAGTGTATGTTAAATAGACCTAATTAAAAAAATTACATGCAGCCACTAAGTTTGTTGTCTGCCTGATGAAGCAGCCTATGACAGTGAAAGCTTGAATAATAAAGTGTGTTTCTATAAATATGATGTGTTCTACTAGATTTTTGAAACCAGTTAACCCCACAAAGATGAGCTGGGCCCTGATACTTTTGATTCCCAATAACTTCCAATGACTTTGCTTATGTTTATTATTTACTTAAAAATTATTATAAATTTTAATCTCACATAATATTCATGAATGCAATAAATCGTTTATGCTACATTGAGATGCAATTCAACTTGATTGACCTCTAAAATGTAACCTTAGACATAAAATTGGACCCATACTTAATTATAATCTGCAGATTAGCAATAATATAACTTGATAGTGTGTTTGTACCAGTAATGAGTCATGAAATTAGATTTTGGTCATGATTCTAGCTATAAGGTCATGAAATTAGCTTTCACATTATTACAATTTTTGTGAGCCAAATTAATTGTGCTAGTTAGAATATTTTGCTCAAAACTACACCCCAGTGATGACAGTTCAGAAATGAGAAAATCTTAGAAATCAGAAGTGTCAAGGATGTGGGTGTGCATTCTTTCGTCCTCTCTTCTTTTTTTTTGTCATGAATATGTATAGGTCACGAAAGCATCATCAAAAATTAATAAAAAATTGTTTACATAATTCAGTAGACACCCTTCTTAAAATAAACTAGTCATGATTTTGTTAAAAATACAAGATAAAATGAGAATAAAAACCTCTACGCACTATGACTGTATATGTATTGTGGGGACACAAATGTTAATGTAGAGTTAAGCTTAATCTACAAAAACATATTGATTGATTTCTTAATCAAGTGCTTGTATTCACTCACCTTGGTAAAAGAGTTGGGATTCATGGAAATATAAATAATATATTAACCTATTTCTTTCTGTCGATTGCTTGAACCCACTTGTTTAGTTTTTCTTCCACCTATGAAATACTAGAAAAACTGTAAAATATAATATTTTTCTTAGTGTTTCTATATCGATTTGAACATCCTACAATACAACTCTAATTTTCTATTCTGACACTTTGTATTAAAATTAATTTAGTAAAAAAAAATGTTTTAACATGCTAGGAACATCAATAAGCAACACTTAACTTTGGGTTTCAGCACTGGCCTTCACACAAGTGTTTCAAGATTCTACCACTACCAGAACAGAATACTTCAACACACAATGTCGATGTAACTGTAAACGTCCAAAGACCGGTAAATCTTAGAATTTACTGGTATAACCTAGCATTTACCAACATCTGTTGGTAAAAGTCCAAAATATCTTAAAATATATTTACAATTTGAGTTCTCTATAGAGTCAGGTGGTAGGGAGAGTTCTCATTTCTAGCTTTGACCAGCACTCATAATTTAATCAATGGCCTAACCTAACATAACCAAACTTAATCCAACCTGACCTAAAGGTTAGATTAGGCTTTATTAGGTTAGGCTAGATTAGGCTATGATATTGGTTAATTTTGAGTGCTAGTCAAAGCTAGAACTGGGGATCCTCTCTCCCACCTGACTCTAGTGATGGTTAAAACTCAAAATGTAAACATTTTCTAAGATATTCCAGACTTTTACTAACATATATTGGTAAATGCTAGGATACACCAGTAAATTCTAAGATTTATTGTATCTGGACTTTAAACAGTAACATCTAAACTATTAAATAATCCTGTTTCCAACATTTCTTTGATACTCTCATCTTACTCTTCATTGTCAGTTTTCATACTTAATTCACAGTTTATTATAACTGTTTTAGCACCTACTATCTCCTCTTAATCATGTCTCTAAAAAAACACTACAACAATAAATTCTAATTAGTTTTTAATTTTTAACAAAAAAATACCAAAATAAATTCCCAACTTTTTTAAATGAGCTTACTGTACAATAAGCTCTAAAGCAAGTTTAGCATTTACTACTAAATTTATGATTTGAAAATTAACTGTCCAAAATTGGTTTTCTTATCTTCAACTTTTCAAAATTACTAGTCTAATTCATGTTTTTAGTTTTTGCTGTAATACAATACAATTTTACAAGTTTTTCAGTATTCTCAGGAGTGGTCAAGCAGTCTAAACCTTTTGACTCGTATTACACTTGGTCATCATTGAAGGAGAGGTCAGGGTTTGAATCCTGGCCAGGGACACTGGATGTTATTTTCTACAGATGATTTTCACTGTGATTTTCCCATCCTCTTCGTACTGATGCAGGTGCAGATCCTATCATATACTCTCCTCATCTCTACCCCATAAATTAAGCTGTGTTGAATGTACAAATAAAAAGTTTGTCATTTCAGGACAGGACTTTCTTTCTTAATTTATTCAATCATTTCAAAATTAAAACATAATTTTCTTGATGTAGTCAATTTTTTAGCAGTACATCTGTAGAACAATTGACAACCTATATTATTTACTTTATAATGATTTTGTAATATTTAAATGATTTTGTTTTGAAATTTTCCACCGGTTAGGAATTAGAGGGTGATTGGCTTGTATATATCATATTAGTAGATTAAGTTCAGGAATCTCAAAGTAAGCACATTTTGTATCAAACACAATTAAGGATTATATTACATTTCTGTGATATTAAGATTGCAATTGTTACAACCTATGTGATAAAATCTTCTTACAACTAATTTTTTTATTTGTATTCTTAGTTACTGTGTGATCTATTGTAACACTATTCTGAGGTGACACTTAATTTTTTATAGGCTACAGAAACTTTACTTTCATTTACATTTAGTTGTATACTGGCTAAAAAAGTTCTGATTTCAAATGATCAATCTTAAATCCTATCACTTTGCAAAACCTTTAATTGTTTTACACTCTCAACATATAAACTGAGCTATGGGTCATGGGTTTGATTCCCGGTATGGCAAAAAATATATCATTGTTGAAATGCGGGTTTACCCTTTCAAATTTATTTGACAGCCGGGGGCTGGATATTGTCTGTTCTAGATTTAAGTTAGTTTATAAGTTGTTTGCTGAACACTTTTAATTAACATTGTAATGTAATTGAAATAGTCTCTGTGCCAGACAATTTTGTGGTATAATTTGGGGTGACCAGACATAACTTCTACTGCTCATTCAGTGCATCATGTAGAGTACAAAAAATCATGATGGCCATCTCAGAAAGGTAGCAATCAAATATGGCATCCATTCAAAATGATGGACATTGATTTTTGAATGCCACTTATCTCAAGTTCAGGTTATCCAATTTTAAACGTTTTAAGAAATGATTAAAGCTTCTTTAATGCCCTTTACTTTTGTTCCTTTGTAAAATTGTGGATAAACCAATCTTTTCTTTGGAATTTAAATAGAATAAAAATGTTATCTGTACTGACTCATTGAAATAGTATTTTATCAAATAACAGCTTAAAGAAAATCAATTTATTAGATTAAACAAGGAACATATTGTACCTTTTAATTAAAAAAAGTCTCATCTGATCATTTGAGTATAAAATATGAATTAATTACCATCAAAAAGATAACATCTGTAAAGGTTCCAATCAGGTAGCTACTCATTTAATTTGTAGGCAACGAATATTTATTTTGCTCTTTGTTTAACTATATATGTTTAGTAGAACATCAGTTTGAGTGTCTTTGGTTTTGTTTCATGTGTTTAACAGTGTGCATTAACTGATCAAAATGGCAGAAGTTATCAAAAAACCCAAACTCGAACCATTGAAATGCATTAAATGTGGTTCAGATGCATCAAAATACCATATTTATCTGAATCTAAGAAGAGTTTTATTCCCAAATTTGTAGCTTCAAAATGTAGGAGTGTCTTAAAATCGCAGACTAAGGAATGGGTCAGGCCTACATCAGAAGGTAACATTTTACATCTTTATTTAGTATTAATACAATAGTGCAGGGCTGCCCCCCCCCCTTTTTTTACAGATTTTTATCCATTTTCGCGCATTTTAGAGGTATAACACAGATCACAGGATATTTGATTATTTTCATGGATTTTTAGGCTATTTTTAGGTTACTGTTAAACATATCTACCTAGTTGTGGCCCAATACAATACCCGATACCCATAGTACCGACTGGTATCGCAATAATCGACACTGTATGCTAAAAATCTCGATATCACTCTTTAGTATTCAACACGGTTTGCTCCACAATTGGGTTGGGAATAGTGATAGACAGAATCAAATTGAATTTTATTTTATTGTGCTGTTTTTGATTAATTTTCCAACTGACACTTTTACTAATAAACAAAAGGAAATAAATTTAAATAAGCTTTCATTTAAAAAATGTTCAAATTGAATAATCTGAGCTCGAGATAAGTGGGATTAAAAAATCAACATCCACCCCCGATTGAATGGCCGCCATATTTGATTGCTACCTTTCTGAGATGGCCATCATGGTTTTTTGTGTTATAAATGATCCACTGAATGAGCACTAAGAGTTTTGTCTGCCCCCCAAACTATACCGGAATGATTTTTTTTTGTGTCTGGCACATGGACTAAAAGTTCGATTGGGACTGGCCGACTCATTATAGATCTCTAGTGCTTAGAGTTGTGTCATTAGCATGATATGCTTGGTAAGAAATGTAGAGGGGTATTTCAAAATTGTCACTCCCTTGTAAAAATGATCTCTTGTCTAAAGCACCCAGCAAAGGGTATCACTTTCACTTTCATGGTGAATTGTGTTTTTTCCACTCATTGGTTGCTTACTCACTTTTGAGGGTGAAGTGATGGAGCACCTAGTCATCACCAGTCATGTTTTGATTCAGAAAACTGGGTACCTCCAATGAATAGTGCTGCAGTAAACTCATAGATGACATTTGTTTCACTTTGTTGTTTTCTGTCAATGCATGTGTCACCCATCTTGCACATACTTTTGAATACTGCAATTTATCCACTACGATGGGCTGCACAATGCCAAAGTGGGTCACAATACATCACAAATCTATTCATTTCTCCCAACACGTGTTGAGGAGCTCGGTTGGCCACTTCGACCCAAACGCTTCTTTATCACATTTTCCATGCCAGATTCAAAGGCACGACACTATTTGGCAAAGTTTCCTTCTCTTCACTCCACTGTCATACACTTCAAAATTTTGACATTGAATTTTGGCAAAGGAAACATTATTTGCTCACAAAACGTGTATTACTCTGCACACTTCAACACAAGACCAATTTTCCAATTAAGTCACTATTTTGAGCTGCCCTAGCACACCTCTTGCTGCACATCTTTTGCTGTGCATACTATGCAAATGACAAACTCTGAGCACTAGAGCCCTCTAGTGCTAGTGAGTAGGCCAGCCATATTTGTGATCTAAATTACATCACAATGTTAATTAATAGGCTGTGTGATTTCTTTTTCTGCTCAATCCTTGTACATTTATGAAATATGAAAATTTATATAAATATACATGAATATAAATTAAGCTCATTATTTAAATATAATATATAAACTATTGCTTGTATTACAATCTATTTCCACACCCTTCCTACGTAATAACCAATCATATGGCATGTTACATGAATATATTTCAATTGTAAAATGTAATAATGTTATGGCCACTCTTTACTCTAGGCTGGCTTATTGTTCTATAAATGGCTGAATACAATTACATCGCATGCCCATTACTTCGCGTTTTTGGTACAAATACATCGCAGGTTCATCACATTGTGCTTCCTCCACTTCTCTACACACAGCTAACCCTTCTCTTGACATACAACCAATAGAAATGAAGGATCAACTGACTCCCATTGGGAGGGAGAGAGTTTCTAGTTTAAGAGAAATCTAACAACCTTAAAAAAAAAATTGGAGACTTGAATTTGTAAATTCAAATTGCTGTGGTGCAACAAAAAGTAAATATGAAATAGTAAAATAAGAATATTATCTACAGATTAAAAATATAACTTTTTTATCTAGACAATTTTTTCACAGGGAAGTAAAAAAACAAAATTATGGTGTATCTATTTTAGGATTGTTGTAGATCCATTTGCTTAGGCATTTCGGTTATTCTGAAGTCTATTTAAGTTTGGAATAAGCTACACTATTATTTTAACCAGCCCCACCTTCAAAGTGAGAGTCAGATTTTTAATACAGGCACACTTTCATCCTTTCAACCAGCCCGACCTTCTAAGTGAGAGTCAGAGGTTAGAGACAGGTACACTATCCTTTCATCCAGCCCCACTTTCAAAGTGAGAGTCAGGTAAGTGAGTCAGAGGTTAGAGACAGGTACACTATCCTTTCAACCAGCCCCACTTACAAAGTGAGAGTCAGGAACACTATTCTTGCAACCAGCCCCACCTTCAATTTAGTCAGATATTTGAGTCAGGCTCACTATCCTTTCAACCAGCCCTACCTTCAAAGTGAAAGTCAGAGGTGAGATTCAGGCACACTATCCTTGCAACCAGCCTTAACTTCAAACTGAGAATTTGAGCTGAGAGTCAGGCACACTATCCTAGCAAAACGCAATGTAATGGCCACACGATATATTTTTAACATGATGTAATTTCTATATATACACCTCTTCATTCCTATTGGTTGTACGTCATAGTTGGGCTAGCTGTGTGTAGAGAGGTGGAGGAAACACAAGTGGTGGACCTGCAATGTAATGGTGGTTCCTCGTAGTAATGTGCTTAAGTTACCATATGCCTTCCATTGTTTTAACAACCTAAAGTTCTCTATTTACTTAGAAAAGGTTTTCTAATAACACTGGTGTAAAAACATGTTCTTATTTTCTTTGATATGAATGACTTTCCTATTTTACAGTTCACTTCAAAAATTTAAATTATGTGTTTAAATTTTTTGCCTGAACAGGGATTTAAACCCCGGGCATTGAATTTAACACACCACTGCTCTAACATTGGATTTACCTGGTGGATTAACCAAAGCCTAGACACATTCTTTTCGCTCTGTTTATGTATGTGTGTATTTCTGGCATGGATAAGTCAAATACCTTCCTCATCGCTATAATTGTCTTGGTCTTTGGGCCGGTCTTATGACTACTGGATAAATATTGCTATTGGGAGGTTAAAGTTATCTACCAGATAAAAGTTAGCAGCCACTTTAATGTTTTACACGTCTTCTGAACTGAATTTATCTGCCAGATAGCCATTTGTAGGATACATATATTTTTATTCGGAACACGCAAGGTTGGTACTGTTTTTACTGGTGCGCGCATGCATATAAGTCCTGCTAATAGCGCTACAACCTAGCGAGTGGTGACAACGCTCAATATTTGTTTAATAATGGCGGCTAAATGAGTGCAAGGAAACAGATGGCGTCACATGCGCGCAGACGCTAAAATGTCTTGCAAATACTAATTTTGGTGTCTGCCAAAATGTGGGCAATAGTTGGGAACAACGTTTAAAAAATTTCATATAAGTACATTTTATTTGGCAGATAAATGCTATCTGGCATTCATAACACATACTTTTAACTTATCTACCAGATAGAAATATGTATCTACCAGATTAATATTTATCCAAGAGTCATAAGACTGGCCCTTAGTCAAGTATCCATATATTATGGTTGGTAAGACAGCGAAAAAGTAAGCAAAAGTTCCAGGGCTTAAATCATACAGTATTTTTTTTTCATTATAATTTTTCTACCCAACATTAACATTTATTGAACTCTTTTAATAAGTGTGGAATGTGTTTTATATTCAGCTTTTAAATAAGTGTGTTTTGTTTGCAGGTTCGGTTAAACAAGGGGCCAATATTATTCTGTTACTGATGATGCTCGTGGCTGTCTACTCACATTATATGGTTAATGATAAATTTGAAAGAATAGCACCAGCTTTGGTAAGATTTTTTCATTAGCATATATATTCCATACTTAATTACTGTTGTCTATATACATATTTAGTATATTTGATTGTCTTGCAGTTTAAATCCATCAATAAAATACAAGTTTTTGTGATCTAGGTTTCTCTCATTAGACTAATTGTCTTGCTAATGTTTTTAATATCTTAGCTATCAACTGAAACATGCAAACCTAAGGTTATTATTAAACATTATTTTGGGAAGCATAATCCATTGGTTGAAATTTTAACTATACTCAAGAATAGAGATGTATTTTTTATAATACACCAACTGTAAATTAATTCTATACCCAAACACACTTCAAAGCACCCCAATTAAATTCTGTTCAAATTTAAAAACAAATGTTATACAGCATCTCTCAGGGGTCAAACAAATAAAGTACTGAAATCTTGTCTGGTTTGTCTGTATGCCACAGTTTGTATTAAAAATAATAAGATATGTATTATTCTAGCCTAGATTTTCTGATTTCTGAATCCAATTGGTCCGGAAATGTCCTTACTTGGCACTGTGATATGCTACATTGGCTTTCCACCCGGTCGACATGAAGGATAGCAAAAAGTGGGTAAACCTGTGGACTAAAGTAAAAATGGTTTCTCATCGATTGCTTGTTGTTATATAAAAAAAAACACCATGTTATCAGCCCGCAAACAAGCTATACCAACTGAGTGGCTGCCACATATTGGCGAAGAGAGTGCCAACACTTGTGAATAAAAGTTGTCATGTCATCACAGCAAACCAGTGGCGGCTCGTAGCTAAAATTAGTGGGGGTGCTGCTCCAGAAAACTTTTAGCTTTTGTTTTAAAATTGTGTAAAAAGAAAAAAAATATGTATAAAAAGAATATTTAATCCGGAACTTCATAAAATCTTAACAAAAGAACAAACATATTTTACTTACTTTAACAAATTGTTACAGTTCAAGCGTGCTCTATTAATTTAAAAATGAATTCCATTCTTCTTGTATTAATTTGTGCAAAAAGTTCAATAATTCTCTCCTTGATCTCTGGATGACTATTGAGGAAATTTTTCTTCATTGAAAGCACTGCAAGCACATTTAGTCCTTATGTTAAATAAAAAAACTGAAAAAAAAGAATCAATTAGAATAGCTGGAAGCAGAATAATAATCTAATTCTAGACTCTTCCACACTTTATCACATTCAAGAATATAGTACATGGTTTTTAAGCACAACACATGTTGAGTAAAAAAAAAAAACTTCCACCATCACACCAGAGCCGGCTCTCTCTACCTGGCAGTCCCGCCTTCCTCCCCACCCCTCCCCTATGTGTGCATGCACACAACAGTCAAACACCACGTTGCTGGCACTGTGAAGTGCACAGTTCCATACAAAGATTTTTGTATCTTTTTCATAAACTGGGGGATGGCTACTGAAGTACTGACAATAAGCTTAAGGAATATATATTGTACTACAAAAATAAATAAAGAATTAAAGAAAAAAGGTCTCATCATATTAAATGTTATCAATAATATCAAGTGGAAATAGGGGGTGCTGCAGTTCCGCAGTGCTTATACATGAGCCACCACTGCAGCAAACTCTCCAGTCGTTAATCTCATTTTTATAGACTAGAGCCACTACTACCTTATTCTAGTAGCTCCTCAATTATTCTCACGAGGATGAGTCTGAACCTTTTATAGAGCCACTGCTTCACAGAAAAATCATAAAAGTGTCGGGGATCAAACCCGGGACCTCTGGATCTTTAGCCTGGAACTTAAACCACTAGACCATAAAGGTGCATGTTGGTATGGATAAACAAAATATGAAAAATTGGTGGACTTTTTAAAACACAATTAAAAAAAAGATGATATTTGAAAATTAGAGTTAATTTTAATTCAAAGGAAATTTCGTATTGGATGGTTTTGAAGTTAACTAAATACAAATCCATTCATTGGTATTATATTAGAAATTATCTCACAATATGAATCTTTAAATGGATGGACTCATAAGTTAATTTTTGAAATGGTTGTGAAGAATGACTGTAAAGACCATGATTTCGCAGTACGAGAAATAACAGGTTTAGACCTTAAAAAGTCCTTAAATTTATGTTTCAAATGTCTGTAAGAACCCTGTAAACGGAAATGGGGGAAATTGATTAGATACAAAATAAATTAAACCACATTTTTACTCTATTCAAGATCCTGTATGAAAGATTTTACAACTTAATTTCATTAGTGACTCATAAGATACATTTATACCAAATCTCAACTTTCTAACTAAGTGGGATATGGGAGATGAGTTGATGAGTCATTGAGTGAAGTGGTTAGGACATTATATTTATAGTTACTTGAGCCAAAACCCACATGTTCATCTAGGGAAAATGAGTGAAATTAATTATATAGAAACCAATTAAAAAGTGATAACAATAAATATTACATAGATAATTAAATTTAAGTAAAATATATTCACTGTAAATGTTTTTTTTAGTGCTCTAAGCCTTAATGTCCATTGGGAGATCACCACAACCTACACTTTGTTTTTTAGGGCACAACAAGAAAAGAAAGAAAAATATGTAAAGAAATTAACACGCCTTTTGACAAAAGTATTGAAAATAATCAATGAAAAAACACGCCCAGTGCACCCAACCAGGATTTGAACACAAAATTCTCATATAAAAGTCAAATACCTTAATGCTCTTCAGCCAGATCTTCAAATATTTGTTAATACACTAGTTGATTTGTTTGCCATTTTTCTGTTTACTATTCAATATTGTGTTGAAAATCTGAACATTTTTCAACTATCAAATCTCACAAAACTTGTGGTTATAATTTACCAAGTACAGATTCTTTTATAGGTGAATAGCTGTACCATACCTGTGGTGTTTAATCATATGTTAGCAAAATTTGTATGGCTTCCTTAAACCCCTTGTATACTCAGCTTATGTAAGAGATTGGATCGTTTCAAACTGTCACCATGTAGCACTTACAAATTTTGCATTTTTTAGTAAAAACTGCTCACTTACACTTCTGCAAATGAGCATGACGTCTCAAGGCCGACTATACATTTATATAAGTTTTATCCAAGAAGAATCTTTTGCTCAACTAAGCTGTAACCCACACCAGTGGGTACACAGACTAAGGCTACGGCCAAGCAAGCAGTAAATGTTGCTTGAGGGTGGAATGACAAATAAAATTTACTACAAAAATCGCAGCAAATGGCCAGATGGAAGTGCGAAGTATGACTTTAACTAGATGTAAAATGTCATTACATCTGGTTATGTACTCTGGTAAAAACATATTAAAATACCGGAATAGAAATCAGTCCACATAATATATCGATCGCCCTATGTATCCACAGTACAGCAATATTTGAACCTCTTCTTATGGACCCTTGCCTATTCAAGAAATGACATATCCTTAAAGATGCAACATTTACTACCTATGTCTGACATATTAAATTTAAAATTCACAGGGTGCATTATTGCACTGTCATTTGTCACTGGCTCCAAACTACATTTACTGCTCTTCAGGCTGTAGCCTAAATGTCAAGCTCATCTAATCTGGATTGCCAGTGACAGGAAGCTTGGAGTTCAAATCCTGAAGATAGCCTTACCTTAGTAGTTTACCACTCTCACTTAACGTAAATGCAGGTACTTAAGTCTTAAGTCTACCTAGCTCATGCATACCTTATTAGTAGAGACCTGAACTTTTCAATAAAAAGTTAGCCAAAGTGTGGAAATAAATGTTGAAACGCAGTAAAAAAATGTTCAGATATATATTTTTTATAGTTAATATTATAGAATATATTTTGTATTTAGATCTTACAACATTTCCCTCATATTGTATGAGTGTGAGTGGATATAAATTACATTACCTTAAAAAAGTTTTATTTCAGATAGGTCTAGTAGCCTTTATGTATTCCAGATTTGTTTTAGGCCTAAAATCCATTATTAAAAAACTAAAAATTAGGACTACATGTAAATGTGTTTTAATAACTTGAGCTACACTTAAAAGTTCATTACTCGGAAACACAATTTCTTTAGTCCTTGCTTCAATATTTTCTTCACACAAAATAATTTCTTCTGTCTGTCAAAACGATGTTGTAAGATGAGATAATATGCTCAGTCAATATTGGCTCAAGGTACCCAAACAACTCTTTAAGTCTAGCGATTGGAAAGTTGCTAAAATTTATTTTCATGGCCAGTAAAATTTCGACCACATCAGGTTTCTCTTTCTGCGATTCTTCTGTTAATATTTATTTACATCTTGTGTAACCACAAGCAACATCCTCTGAGGTAAGTAAGTCCATTATTTTTATGCCGGGCAAAGCTTGGAATTTTCTCACCAAGCTATTGTCAGTGTTATTAAGAACAACATTGCATGGTTAAACAATTTATCCAAGGCTTCAAATATTTGTTTGATTGTATCTGTCTTCATTAACTGAATCAATTTATCTTTTGACAAAGATTCAGTTCGTTGAAGTTTCTGCTTCACTTCAGCCTCCAGCACTTTATTTCCATCAGTATCAAGAACTAACCTTGTTTTTTCATTAAAAATACCATTAGAAGCCAATTGAAAACTTTCTTCAACTGTGAAAGGTTTTTGTAGAGTGTATGACAAGTAGGATACAGAGATCCCTCTAAATGTCCAATTATATCAATCATTTCTCTGGCATGTTCTTGTACAAATATGGACATAATTTTAACTTTGATGAGTTACATTTTAGAAATAGTGTTAACATGTTCTATCTCTTTAAACATTCTTGTTGTTACACCCCACGTTGAGCGCCAATTATGGCGATATTGAGCCTCATGTTGGGCGCCAATTATAACATTCTCGTTGCTATGCCCCACAGTTTTTTATATTTATTTACACTTTATCCCGATTCCTAGCATGTAGCTTAGGGCCTAAATCTACATCTTTTCGCTATTTCTTTAAAAAAAAAATTACAATATTAAGTTTAGAATAAGCACCTAAAATAAAAGTCCTATTTGTCCTTCTTTCCTATACCTATCCTAATAGTTTTTCTGCCCTGGTTATATTACGCCCGTGGTACCCTGATCCGCTGGGTGTCCCACCACACTCTGGATTTAATAGTCCCCGGATCGGCGAGAGCCCCAGTGGGGGCGGGTATCCTCCTCTTCGCCACCTGGGAAGGCGCCCTACTCGAGATTTCGCTCCACTTACTACCCACAATATCACCACCTATGGACTTACAACTAACTTAACCTAAAGATTTATAAAAATACTCAATACTAACTTAACCTAAGTACAAGTCCCCCACAGTTAGGTGGTCACTTATGGTGACACGCCAAACGGGCCTTATTTGTCCATCTTGGGGTGCTGACTATTGTACTGCACAGTTAGCACATGGCCGGGTGATAGTTATGATTATGTTATACCTCACCCACTATAGTTTTTTAAGGATTATGTTTAAATAAGTTCCCAAGCTAGTTGAGTTCAACATGAGTGCACTATTTATTGAGTTAAAATCACACTTTTAAAATTGAAATTGTGTTCTACACTGACATAGATCTTACTTGTATAGCAAACCGGCGTGGAGAGAGTGCCAGAGCTTCTCCAGCCTCTTTTATCTGACCTACCCCTTGCTTCTTGGACCCCTTGTCTTTAATGTTAAAATAAACCAATAAGAAAGCTTTTGAAGGTCTGATTTTAACCTAAAAGGTGGCCAACTCATCACTGCACTTTTAAATGGAACAGAAAAAACTTTTAAACAAAGAAATGTTTAATACATAATATATTTGAATTTACTTCAAAAAACACCTTATGGGCTTAAAACATATTAAAATAAATAATAATTAATTATAATGTTATTAATAATAAATATATAATTTGAAATTAGAATCTTTTTCTGAAATTAAATTGTTCAATTTTACCTGGTCATATACTTCATCCATGACTTTTCAAATAAAAGAGAGGGGCCCGGAACAGGGACTTCACAAATGAGCAAATCTTTTTATAAACTTTACGATTATTTTATTTCTCAGTTTAAAATGTTGAAATTCATGAATTAAATGCGAAATATGTTGAAATTCTTGATAAAACCAGTAAACATCCAGTTTTATTAAAATTTGTGGTATAAAAAGGGATAAACAGATTCCAAAGTTAAAATAAATTTTTTGAAACTTAAAACCACCCTATAAAAGCATTAAAATTAAAATTAGTATATTTAATTGCTGGTAGCATGGATGGTATAGTAAGATGTAGTGGAGAATATAATGTCTATATACAAACTTTTACATATTTTTAATTATATTAGTTGTATGCCATTAATAATGTAGAAGTTGAAGATGTGGATTGTATGTTTGTGCATGATGTAAACATTGAAAACCTTTTATTGATTAAGAAGAAACAAGGCTATCTATATTAGCTTGCACTCTTGACTTATACAAAAAGTCAAACCTCAATTCTTATTGGTTTCACTCCGTGTATTTTTCCCTCTCCAATGCTAGATTGACCACTATAGTTGTGGCATTTTTTTTGCCTTCATGATTGTTCACAGATAAGTTAATAGATACACAGCTACTGTAAAATTATACTACATAATAGCTATTTCTTTCATGTTTGTTCCTAATTACTTTTTTTTTACTTTGTACTGATCCTAGTGGTTCATCCTAATAACTTAAGATTGAGACTAATATACCAAACATGGTACTAATACATTGTCTTTTTCTCTTTGTTTGCATGTGTGCATGCAGCTGTGAGCTCCTATTCAATACTCTGACCGCATGTCTTGCCTGAGCCCCAATTGCCTCCTGCTCTCACTCACCTCACTACTAATCGCTGGTGGAGGTAAGTAGGTCTTGGCAACCATCCCTAAACCCTGGGCTCGACTCAACAGATCAAGGAGCTTTTTTTTTTATTGACTCCCGTTTTAATTTTGATTCTTTTAAGTTATAATGAAATTTAATTTTTTTTCCTTGTAAAACATTGGAAAAATGGAAGGCTTTAGAATTTTCTTTAAATTGTTACCATACCACAAGTGTTTTTAATACTTTAATTGAAAAGGTATGGTTGAGGAAGGTTGTTGAGAGGGAATGCATCTGTATTAATATGATCTGCCTCAGTGGCGTAGTTGGCTAACGTGCTTGTCGTGTTGAGCTCGACTGCTGAGGACGGGGAGATCGAGGTTCGAATCTCAGTCGGGTAGACTGGGGGTGGTTTTTCCTAGGTGGTTTTCCACTCTCCCTCCATGCAAATGCGGGTTCACTTCCTCTAATTCAACCTTCCCAATTCCTAATCCATTAGTGTAATTAGTACTTAAAGCGTATAACCCGAACGGGTAGTAAGACGCGGTGCTAAAATATATATGTATTAATGGTGGTAAAACTACGGTGATAAATATGTAGAAAACCAACCCTGGTGCACCTAACTAATGTTTGAAATGGAGCATTCCATATCAAGTGATACAACGAAAAATCCCAGTAGACCTTAGATTCCAATGAATTTTGGCGTAGTTATACCTGCAAAGATAGTTAAAAATCTAAACTTTCATAAATTTCCCTTCTTTAGTTTTTGAGTTACTGTTGGAGTTCACCTATCACCGTCAAAAGTTAATGTTTGTTTACATTTGTAGTTCTACTATAACGCCGACAGATGTCTCATGAATTTAGTCTTAAAAGGGTTTTTCAAATAATAAACCGTTAGTCATGTTCCAGCCAAGCGCTGTACCGGTCGTGCTATAAATTGTGTCATCAATAGTTTGTACATATTGTGTATTTTGATCACTACTCTGCCCAACAGGTTATGGGCCCAGGTTATGCGAGTTAACGCGATCGGAAACGAAACAATAATTTGACTAAACGGAAAGTTATAAATCTAAAAAGTGCAGAAGTTGAACGATTTGTTAGCCTAAGAAAATGGCGCACGCGAACGCGACGCATTCAACACGACTCGAGATGTTGTCACGCGACAACTACGATACAGGGAAAATACAAGCTGAAGCCTTGCTAGTAAAAAATGATACATGAGGATATCTATCAGGAGAAATACCACAACCCGAAGTGGTTGGCGAAAACGCGGTGCTTGTTGCCGCGCAAGCTGCACACAAAGCTTGACTAGTGGCTGATCGGAAGGCAAAAGCTGATTTAATCCTGTCTATCAATCCATCTGAATTAAAACAGATTCGAGGATGCGTTACTTAACGCGACATATGGATCAAACTAGAATCAATTCTACGCATCAAAGGGGCCTGCTCGCAAGGCAACATTGCTCAAACGTCTCACACAACACAAGATGCAAGATGGCGACGATGTGACTGAATATCTCGCTGGATTTTTTGATGCTGTGGATAAGTTGCAAGCAATAGAAGTGGACATAAACGGCGACCTGTTGATGATCATGCTGTTATATAGTCTCCCCAGCAGTTATGACAACTTTCGATGTGCAATCGAATCCCGTGACAATTGAATCCCGTGACAATTTACCTGACGCTGAAACGTTGAAAGTGAAAGTCTTGGAAGAACATAACGCACGTGCTCCGGAAAACGGAGGTTCTGCCATGTTTGTCAAGTCAGGAAAACAGTTTGTAAACCGACCGAAAGGTGGTACGAGCAGTAGTGCTGGATCCGAACAGAAACGTAAACAAAAACCACAACTAAACTATAAATGCGGCTTTTGCAAAAAGAAAGGACACAGGGAGGCCGATTGTTTCTTTAAAAAGAAGTTGAGCGAACAAACAGCAAATAAAGCCGACGAGGCCCATCGTTTTTTTTTTGTCGACAATGAAATTATAAGATCGAGCAACATAAACAACCTTTGGTGCATTGATAGTGGTTGCACATCTCACTTATGCAACAATGAACATGCATTCACAAGCGCGAAGAAAATGTACAGGAATCTTAAACTTGCTGATGACAGTGCCACACAAGTAAAAGCGAAAGGTGACGTTCAAATCACCACCGCAAACAGTGTGAGTGACTATCACGTTGAAAGACACCTTATTTGTACCCGACCTCAGAACGAACCTCATCTCTGTGGCAAAAATTGTTGACAACAACAACAAAGTGACATTTGAGAAATATCGCACGACCATAAAAGACATAAACGGTGACATTAAAGTTGTTGCGAATAGAATTGGTGATTTATTCTACTTATGTGAAAGCGATCAGCAAGCGTGCATAGTCACAGGATCGAAAGTTTCCAAAAGTGAAATGGAAATTTGGCACGCTCGATTTGGTCATTTGAATTTGAGGGACATGGTCAATATGCTCAAGAACCAATGTGTGATCGGTTTAAAAGTCAATGACTCAACTGACTTAAAAAACTGTCACACCTGTCTAGAAGGAAAGATAACATCAAATCCCTTCACCAAATGAGAGTTAACCTCAAAAGAGCTTCTGGAGTTGATCCATTCTGACGTATGCGGGTCGATGAGGGAAGCATCTCAAGGTGATGCACGTTATTTAGTAACCTTCATAGATGACTACAGTCGATGGTGTCAAGTCTATTTCCTTCGTCACAAGGGAGAGGTCACTCAGAAGTTCATTGAGTTTAAGAATCTAGCCGAAAATCAAACGGGGCATAATATAAAAGCTCTTCAATCGGATAATGGCAAAGAATTATGCAACGATAAAATGGATTTCATCCTCAAACGTGCAGGCATCCAACGACATCTAACAACTCACACACTCCACAACAGAACGGTGTCGCGGAAAGGAAGAACTGCACTCTGGTTGAGGCTGCTAGGTGCATGCTATTGGAGTCCAGAATGCCACTGTCCTTTTGGGCCGAAGCCATAGCGACAGCCAACCACATCCGAAATCGATGCACAACAAAAGGGTTGTCTGAAGGAACTCCATACAAAAGATGGTTGGGAAGACGGCCGAATATCTCGCATCTTCGTATATTCAGGGAGAAAGTTATCATCCTCGTCAAGTCTCCAAATAAAGGAAAGTTCGAACCCAAAGGAAGAAAGGGGTCTTTGTTGGCTACTCTGACTGTTCCTAGGCCTACCGGGTATGGTTACCAAGTGAACAAAAAATCCGTGTCTCCAGGGACATAAGATTCTGTGCCAAGCCTGGGCCTGGACGCACATCTGCAGACTTTCTTGAAGAAGAAATATCCTGTCAACATGAAGTAAGAGGGTTCAATGAAGAAGAGTCCTCGCAAAAGTACGTAGAGATCAGTCCGAACGCTCCGGAAGACAATGAACCATTTCATGGATTCGAGGTGAATGATGACCCCATGCTCGACATTGGAGAGCGACAAGCTCATCAAGGTGCCACAGGCACCGAATCCGACATGCTGGTTGAGCGAGGACCCGACAGACCAAAGTTAATGCGTACTGGAAGAAGGGGTCGCCCTACTAAAATAAAATACCAGCCTGCAGCCAACCGGGTCGACCAGAAACTTGCTCTCAACAATGATCCGCCATATGATAAAGATACTGGGCATTCAAGCACTGCATCACCTCAAGAAATTATGGAGCGCAACAACGTTCAAAGTAACAGGGAAGATGGATCGTTTCATAATGTCCCAGTTGCGATGAACGCCTCGGAGATTCACATCGACAGTGCCATGAAGGGGCAAGATCGTGAGGAATGGTTCGAAGCAATCTATTCTGAGATCAGATGCTTGGTCGCCAATGAAACTTGGGAAATCGTTGATAGACTGACCAACGATAGAGTGATCGACTGTAGGGCGGTTCTCTGAAACAAGTATAATCCTGATGGAACATTACTTCAAAGGAAAGCAAGGGTGGTCGCAAGAGGCTTTGCCCAAAAACCAGGAATTGACTTTGTGGACACTTTTTCTCCAGTTGCCAGGATTGAATCATTTCGATTACTCATGGCATTGTCAGCTAAGCTCAACTTAAAAGTCTCACAGCTTGACACTACAACGGTCTATCTGAATGATGACATCGACACACTAACATTCATGGAACAGCCGGACTTGCTTGTTGAGGCACTTCAAAAGATGATTAGGACTTAAAATGACAACAGCATTGTTGGGAAAGCAAAAGACATGCTTCATAAACTGAAATCCGGTAACAAAGTCTGAAAACTTCAAAAGGCCATTTACGGGCTCCGTCAAGCTGGTCGACAGTGGCACGCTAAACTAAGTGCAACATTAGAATCCATCGGGTTGCAGCCCACAAACTCTGACCCATGCGTGTATGTCGATTGTTGAAGTAAACACCCAGTCTATGTGCTCATCTATGTTGATGACATCGTGATCGCTTCTGGAAACCCGGAGCGAACCAGAGACATTAAAGGTGAACTGTCAAACAAATTTGATGTAAAGGACCTTGGAGCTATAAATCATTGTTTAGGAATTGAAGTGAACCAATCCAAGGACAAAGTCACGTTATGTCAAAGTGGCTACATCAGGGATGTCTTACATAAGCTCGGGATGGATGACTGCAAACCAGCGAAGACACCGATATCAACCAGGGTCAAGTTTGATTCTTCCTCCACTAACGCAGAAGAAACAAAGATATATCCATTCAGAGAGTTGATTGGAGCCCTCATGTACATCGCCTACAGTACCCGTCCTGACATCGCTTACACAGTCAACATGCTGAGTCAATATAATAATTGTCACACCTCAACTCACTGGCAAGCCGCCAAGCGTGTGCTAAGATATCTACAAGGAACCATTGACAAGAAGTTGGTTTACCCCAGGAATGATGAAGGCATTACCGGTTTCACAGACGCTGACTGGGGAAACTGTGACACTGACAGAAGGTCCTATACAGGTTACACTTTCACCTTGTCCGGAGCGGCGGTATCATGGTGCTCAAGAAAGCAGAGAACCGTTGCTTTATCTTCAACCGAGGCAGAATATATGAGTCTCACCGAAGTTGTGAAGGAAGCAATCTTCCTGATGACCTTCGTACGAGAACTTAGTTTAAAGGAGTTGTCGAACATCATTATTTTCAATGATAACCAATCAGCTGGAAAATTGGCACATAACCCTGTCTTCCACTCAAGATCGAAACATATAGACATAAAGTTTCATTTTATTCGTCAAGCTCTCTAAGATCACCCACTAAGGCTTGAATATCTATCCACTGAGGATATGGTAGCTGACATCTTGACAAAACCTCTTCCTGGAGCCAAACACGAGAAGTGTGTCAACGAATTGGGTTTTCGTGCTTGATTGTTACCTATTGACCTTTTTAACTCAAAATTGAGGGGGGGTGTTGGAATTCAATTATCACTGTCAAAAGTTCATGTTTGTTTACATTTGTAGTTCACTATAACGCCGACAGATGTCTCATGAATTTAGTCTTAAAAGGGTTTTTCAAATAATAAACCGTTAATCATGTTCCAGCCAAGCGTTGTACCGGTCGTGCTATAAATTGTGTCATCAATAGTTTATACATATTGTGTATTTCGACCACTACTCTGCCCAACAGTTACAAATTAAAAAAAAAGATCATTTTGAGTATCAATGTCCATGATGTTTTATTTAATTTTTTCATTTAGGAATAAGATAGAGAAATGAAGTAGAAACCATTATATTGGGTTTTCATTGGGTTTTAAAAAGATGTATCACAGGACCATATTAGGTTGTTTTAAAAGTTCCATGTCACTCGAAATTTTGAATTTATCAAAAATCATATGTTAAAATATAAGAAATAAAAATAAAAAAAGCACTTATTTACTCATCACTTAATGGCATGCTTGCTGAATTTTTATTTAAGATCTTGATGGGATCATATTTAAATTTATTTTTAATAATAATAGGGTCACCAAAACAATATCATGACAGAGGTTATCATCACCATAAGTTCAAAAAATCTAATTTTTAAACTTATCATAATGAATTTATGCTCATTAGCCTGGATTTTAATAATACAAATTTTTCAATAAAACTCATTAAAATCCCACAAAACATTTAGGTTTTTTGTCTTTTATATGGTGTATAAGAAGATAACTTTTAATTATATATACCTACTATAAACAAGACAAAGAAATTATTATTATTAGCACCGCGTCTTACTACCCGTTCGGGTTATACGCACTTACGCTAATGTGTAATGGTAGGGTGATTGTGAGATGAAATGGAGGACCTACAGTTTAACGTGGAATCCGAACCACGGTGGAGGCCTGGCATTCCCCACATTCACAAGATATCTTGTCAGAGGTGAAGGAAGGGTTTGGTAATCAGATAAATCTGTGCCAGGACCGAGGATTGAACCCCGGCCGCCAGCATAGAAGTCTGACACCTTACCCCTAGACCACCAGGTCACCCACAGACAAAGAAATTAAAAGTAATATTTTAAAACAGTAACGTTGATTACATTCATTTGTAATATTCACTTTCAATGACAATTATTGAAAGCATTTTCTTTTTATGAACTAATATTGTGTCATACTTAAGATTCTATGAAATAAATACAACACTTTTAAACCTGAGTCATTCAGAATCTTTGAAGTAGACTACAACAGGAAAAAGTGTAAATTAATCATTATTCTAAAGGCACAAAAGAATAATTTTCTGTAAAATTAAACAATATAACACACTCACAGTCTCATTCACCTTTATATTCTCTTTAAAATAAGAAAAATGGGATTTTTTTTATATAGATAAATGGTTGATTTCTTAAAATGACAAGTTGTTTAAGAAGTACACATAAAAATTTCCTGTGGTTTTGTGAATGTCTTGAAACTACATCTGTGAACAGATACTCAATGTTTGGATGTATTATGTCAATCATTTCCTCCATTTTTGTACTCAACTTTTGTTTCAAATATTCTGTACCAGGGAAGAAGTACACTCATTGAGGCAATATTTTGGCTGCGGTGCATTATTTTAGCTAGAGATGATTTGTAATCATCTAATGATGTGCCATATTCTCTTTTTTTAAATAGCCCCACTTATCATTAATTTTACATTTTGATGTGTTGTACAAGCAAATAGAATGTGTACCACTTCCCCTAAATAGGATGCTGTTTTAAGGACAAAGATCTGCAAATTTTGACAGTCCTATTTTTTCTGCAGGGTATTTATTTACATTTTAAAAGCTCATAGATTTATTTTAAATTTCCTAAAATTAATCTCTTTTGCAAATGTTCACAATAAGTATCACCCTTTTTTACATAAATAAAATCATTTTTGCCTGGAATAACACGACTTATTTCATCACTATTTTAAAAATGTTCTTCTTTTATAATAAAATGACTAATTTAACACTTTACCATTATGTTTCTAACATTAAACTGGGTTTCAATTTCCTTACATGACCATCTCTTTGGTAACAATGTCAACATTTTAATCCTATTTTACTTTATATTGGTTAAAAAAATTTCTTTTAGCTGTGCTAATATTTCAGTTTTTGTTTGCTTTTTATCATTTTCAGGAATTTTGTTTGATAGACATTTCTTGATTTTGTCTAATACACTTTTACAGTTTGGTGAACGTAAACTTTTCTTTAAAATGGGAGACTCTTTAAGACTTGATAGAGACTTATTAAAATACTATAGGCTTAAGTCTATGGGAATATGGAATGTTATTTTCCTCATTGTCAGCTTGCAATGTTTTAGATTTATCCTGTCACAATTATTTTCTACAACCATCACAAATTTTCATTTCACTTTGAGTATCATTATGCAATAAGCACATCCAATATGTAACAGACCCAACAATTTTTAAAGTCTTATGCCTGTCTTTTTAAAAGGAAAATCACTTTTATTAGTTTACAAATTTAATATTTTCAATTCATCATAATGAGTAATTTAAGTGGTCATTGTAAAAAGAGGATTTGTTGAAAAACCAATATTATGAGATAGATACAAAAAAAAAGGTGCAAATTGGAAGGCATATTTTTTTTATTCGCTCCTTTACGCTTATTGCTATTTTTCATTCTGCTAGTTTAATGTTGTTTATCATTTTGAGGGAGGATTTTTATTTATTTTTACTATGGCAACTATTTAAAATCTTGCACATATCTCATTTTAACAGTGAACTAAATTTTTTGGGCTATAACCCAGACAAAATATCCTAAATACTTTTTCTAAATTAAATATTTTAGGAAAATTTCTCTAATCAAATGTATAATGTTAAAAGAAAGATGTCCTCGTATTTCTTGCTTCCGTCTCTGATCTCAGACATCCCTGCAACATGGTGTAAAAGTTGGTTCGACAAGGTAGTTTGAAAGGGCTGCCAGATCTTTCAGCTTTTTGGCATTGATGGGCACTCGTCCAGCTGGGTATGCTCTGATGGATGGCAATGAAAGCACAGCTCTGTAGTCTGCTGACAGACAGAAGGTGTGAAACACAATACCATTCACAAAATGCCCAATGACCACCTTTCCTGGAAGGCTGCTCCCATATTCAAAGTGACGGTAACTATATATTTTGAACGGAGACCTCTTGGATCTGGTGTAGCCAGGTTGAGTGATGGCTTCCTCACTCACGCTTGTCTTCTTTGGCCACCAATCTTTAAATGACACAAGTTCTTCGGCCTGCACTTTTTTAACAGAAAAGCGTCCACTTCTGCTTGATCTGAGGATGAGGCCAATATACTGTTCAAGAGTATAATTTCTATCACCTTTGCGAATCAGGGACTTAGGTTGCATCAAGAGACCATCACAGGGGAGAAATGAATGGCCTCTTACAGGAAAGAAATGCTTTATATCAGAAAGGTTCAATAAAAATCGAATCAAGGTATGGTTTTGGTTCTGGCCTATTCAACCATTACTAATAAAAACCAGATTCTGCACTGTAGGAGGTATCTCAGTGTTAAAGTAATCCAACAGAAAAGAGCATACTTCATCTGGAGTCTTGTTTTCTTGCCCTTCATGGTAGCAGTATAGTTTGGCTTTGTGTTTGTTTTCAAGTCATGCACACCAAATATAAAGTACCAGAGTCGCTGCAAATAAAACATTTCTTGCACAGAGATTGCTGGAAGGGGTAGGTTTTGCATGTAATCAAAACTTAAAACTGCAGAGTTGTCAGCGTTTTTTTGTGCCTCTTTCATGGTGGAATAAAAGTTTTTAGAGCTCTATGCTTGTGAACAACTTTTTCAGCAACACATCCCCTCTTACTGTTATCACTCAAAAAGGGATCCTCCAGCTTCACCGAAAGATGTTCACATGTTGAACACACGTACACTTGAGGATGGCAAATAAATACCCAAAGTTATGGTTGAAAAATTGTATGTAGTACTTATAAATAACTTGTTCTTTTAAGTCTGGGTTTTCATTAATGAACATCTGATGCATTATTTTAACATTTAAGCAAGCATCAAGATACTGCTTCTAAACCCCACCATCGTGTGTGGTTTTAATATCAAACTCTCTGATGTGGTCGAAGATAGCAAAACGCACTCCCTCTCATTTGATGATGCTTATCTTCTCCATGCATGTCATGAGGGGATTTGTTTTCATTGAGCGATCTGCAGATTTTATCGACTTTTTCTTTGTAATACTCTGTAGGGCAATAAAAGATTTCGTGTAGACGTGAAAAGATTCTCCTTCACATTTTACGTGGTAATCAAAGAAACAGGAGTTCCTTAGGCTAAGCAGGATTTTAGTCTTCAGCTTCCTCATCAGATGCTAATATCGGCTGGTTTTGGGCAGTAACTGTCGATTTATGGCGTCGTTTTGCAGATCTTTGTTGAATAAGACTATGCAGATAAGTATCTTGATTATTTTTAGTATTCATTGACAGAAAATGGATAGTATGATTCCTTGTTTGGAATCATCAAACTGCTTAAAACAACCTAACCTTAATTTACAATGTTCACCTGTTTCTACAGCACTCACAGTTTTACCTGAATGTGGAACATATTCCTTGCCTTTCACTCTGCTATTCTTAATGATATTTCACTTATACTTGGCTGAATTTATAACTACTTTTTTCCTTTTCGGTTGTGGATAAAAGCCTGGTTCACTTTCACTATTTAACATTCTTTATTATTGTAGCTTAACCATAACAGTCAATGATTTAAAAAAGTTATCACAAGTTAATTAGCTTTCTAAAACGCTATTAATGTTTTAAATTAGGAGGGATAGCCAGCACACTTACCTTGGTGATACTGGAGTAGAAATTGTTTAGATAGAACACAAAAACAAACACATTTTTAAGGACAAGCTTCCACTGTCATAGACATCTTCATCAGGTCAAGAGAGTAGATTGATGCTCTTGGTTGAACTGCCTAGAGCATCAATCTACTCTCTTGACTTGATGAAACTGTCTATGACAGTGAAAGCTTGTCCTTGAAAATGTGTTTATTTGCAGCTGATAAACAATTTCCTAGCACAGTGTAGATAACTACTCAGTGTTAAAATCGGACATGTGAGTCACATATTCCCTTTTAAAAAGGAACCATAAGTTCAAGGCCCAATTGCACAAGGTATGTCTATATAGACACGTCCGTTTTTACACTGAAAGAACTGTTTACATATCTAGATATGGGAAAACATGAAAACTCATTTTTGGCCAAAGTGACACACATCCCCTTTTTACAATGGCCACTTCAGTCATGTTATTACCCCGGTGACTCTAATATTATGAAAAATAAATTTAAATGGGATTCGATCGAGATTTCAAATTGAAATTCCGCATTCATACCATTAAATTTCAAAACATGTTTTTTATGAAATTCAAATTCAAAATTTTGAGTTGGTGACCTTGACATTTTAAAACACAATGAAACCCCTACATAATCGTTTTTATTTAATTTCTCTAGCTTATTGCTAACAGAAGAAATTGAATAAAACATGATGGCTGGTGAATCTCAAAACACTTCTTCTTTGAAATTTTGCAGCTCAACTAACTAATGAGGGGGAAATTTGGAATTTTAGATTTTTAACTGTCTTTGTAGTAATAGAAATCCTGCCAAATTTTATCAAAACCCAAAATTAGATTAAATTTGGATCACTTGACATGAAATGGCCCAACTGTAACATCTCGCTAATTCAGATAATTGTATGCTTAAAATCTCACACAATGACCTCTGGTTTGGGTAAATGGATTAAAATATTTATCAATATTCACCTTTTACATAATTATATATTTTTTAGTTTCGGGAGTTATTGTAGCCATGTTAGAGGCAAGTGTTGTTAAAATAAATTTATAATTAAAAAAAATAATAGTTTTTCCATATTCATAACATATGCTTTGAAACTCACCTGATAAATTTAACCTGTTTTTAATATGACATGTAATTTAACTAAATGCACACCTGACACAACACATCATACCTTAACTCACTTAAATGGATGACCTTATTGCGGCTTCTAATATAAACAAAATACAAAGTCACAAACATAATTCTACATTTGGTCTCTCACATTATGACTTGATATCTCTCTCTATCTTATTCCATCCTCATTTCCTGACCATACCATCTCAGCCTTGCTTCTTCTACTGTCTCATGTACTCACTGTACACCTATTATTTCCCAGATGGTTTCATTTCTAATCCTGTTTCTCCTAGTGATAGCTAACATGTTCCTCACAAACTTCATTCCCACAACCTTCACTTTGTTAGTCTCGCTCACATTCAATGTCCGCATTATTGCTTCATATGGGACCATGGGGACAAAATATGCCCTATACAGCATATCTCCTCATTTGTCCACACCTTTGCTGGACCCACTCTCCCACACCCTCCTACGTCTCTTCCCAACTCCCAAACCTTTACTCTTTCGGTTTGAACATATTTTCAAAATATGCCCCACATAGTTTGCCACCTTCATTCCATTTCTCGCATACAGTTCTAGTAACCTAACTTCTTCGTTTCTCTCTCCCTGTCTTCATGTCCCAATACTTCCTTAAACCATCTCTTTCTTTCCAAACTTGGGCATTAAGGTCTCCCATCACCTCCCTTTCGTTTTCCAAGTACCTTTATAATTCTTCCTTATATTTTTCTTTCTCTTCAAAGGGGTATCCAAGTTTCAGTGCATACACCTGCAGCAATTCTATTTATTTACCTTTATCCATAATGATAATTTTAATAATCCAATTACTGATCCACACCTTCTACTCTTCCCACAACCAACCCTATACCATTTCTCCTCCCTTCATCATTTCCCATCCATTGTAAGGTGAATACTTTCGTCAGTTCCCACACTCTTTTTTCTCTCCACTTAATCTCATTAAATCCCAGGACATCTGGTCTCCTCTCCATCATCTATACAATATCCTTCACTCTTCAAGTAAGTGCATCAATATGGAGATTCCTATTCACATCTTATGATTGTCTTTGTTTCTAGTCCGGCATTTAACATTATTTTCTTAAGTTTTTTTCTTTGCTTCTGCCACCGGCCTACTAAGCATGTCATGACCAACACTTGAGTTGTGGGGCTGCTACTTTTAAGTCCTCAGGTGAAAATGCTTTTTGTGGTAGGCTTCCCTAACTGAGGCTACAGGAGCTATAAATGAGTTAGTTCATTGTCACTAACCTTCACACTCTAAGCCCACCAAACTGGGAGCCAACTTTTCAGGCCCTGCTTCAAACTTGTTTGTTTTGGTCCTGACCAGTCTCCTTTCTCTCTCTGGCTTCTGCAGGGGTTCAACCCAACCTCCACCAGGTTGCTCAGGCCTCGAGGTACAGCACTTGGCAATGAGATCAGGATTCAATAGGAGAGAGTATGCAGGATCCACAGTATAGGCTCCTTCTATCGTGCGTCACTGCCCCATTTGTACCCCTAAAAGGAGAATACCAAAGAGAATAATGGATATGATGTATGTAATATAAAGACCACTAGTGACACCAAGAAAGAGGTGGGAGGAGCAGATGAATTAAAAGTGTGAAAGTGAGAGGAAAAGAATGGTGGAATGAAAGAGCAAGATGAAGGCATTTTACTAAACTGACACGGCCACAAGCTGTACACATTTGAGGATTATTTATATCATATTCTTTGACCATTTATAAATTTCATGGTGACCTGGCGGTCTAGGGGTAAGGTGTCGGACTTCTGTGCTGGCGGCCGGGGTTCAATTCTCGGTCCCGGCAAAGATTTATCTGATTACCAAACCCTTCCTTCACCTCTGACAAGACATCTTGTGAATGTGGGGAATGCCAGGCCTCCACCGGTTCGGATTCCACGTTAAACTGTAGGTCCTCCATTTCATCTCACAATCACCCTACCATTACACATTAGCGTAAGTGCGTATAACCCGAACGGGTAGTAAGACGCGGTGCTAATAATAATAATAATAATAATAATAATAATATAAATTTCATCCTAAACTAATTTGCACTACAAACTTAAAAAATTTGGACAAAGAGTCTCTAATTAAAGACACCTTATCTATTTCTTAGCAAAATATACTAGCTTTTAGTCTATTACAGTCTTAATATAAGTTACAACTTTTTTTGTTGTTCACCTGTTACAGCAAGGGTCCTGAAGCTGTAAAGAAAGTTATCATTGGTGAAATTACTGTAAGAGTTATGATTGTTTTGTATGCCTTAAAAATAAGTTAGTTCGTAGGTTGTGTGTTGATAACAAGTCGATTTTAAAAAGTGCATGGTCTAAAAAGGAAGACAAAATAAACAACTAATTATTACCAATTTTGGATGATGTCTCCCAAAAAGTTTGTAAAACATTGCTTGAATCTTGTTATGACTTGAGGGCGATTCTAGTCTTTAATTTATTAAAAAGCATTTTAAAATTTCTCTATTTAAATTGTTTATTTGTTGTATTTTATATTCACATTGTATTTATATCAAAATAACAGCTTAAACAGTATTATTTTTGTAAAAATCTGAAAGTATACCACTTTAAAAAACTTTCGTGTTATGAAACAAAACTTTAGAAAAAGTTATTTAATTTACACAAGTATGCATTGAAAACTGACTGGGTTGTAAAGAACCCCACATGCCTGCTCATGTTACATATTAAAGCGTGTCTCCTCGAGGGTAAAAAAACCCACATTAGCATGAAGAAAGAATTTTTTCGCACTCGGCTAAGATTCGATTCCTTACCTTTTTGTCCATGACCAAGTGCAATATGATACATCCATCTTACATTTCATGTATCAAACTTGGGACTCTTAAATCATTAGCCGCACAAACAATTGAGTTTGGGTCTAAACCACTTGTCTAAAAACTTTATCATTTTGCCAAATAAGCCTTTTTTTTTCGAATAAAATAACTGAAATAATTATTTAGTCCATATAGTTAATGGGTTTGCACTTATTTATGCTGGTCAGTAAGACACGTTTATTTATTGGTCTCGTGGTGTAGTGGTCAGCACACCTGGCTACCAACCAAGCGGTCCTGGGTTTGATTCTCGGCTAGTCCCATAGGTATTTCTTCCAAATGGGGAACAATCTCAATTGTCACTGAGGTCTGATTAGTTAGGCTTAAGTTAGGTTAAGAGTTTATACTGGTTCCACACTCCCATATTCACTATCACTTTTATCTCATTGAGACATGGAAAGAGCCTCCACATTCTTTATACTGGTTCCACACCCTCATACTCTCTATCACTATCACCTTATCTCATTGTGACATGGAAAGATCCTCCACAGAAAGAATGTATGATTAGTGCATTTGGGGATCCCCTGGGAAATGGTACATAAGTACTGGCTGATCCACCCACCAACTGGGCTACGAGTGATGTAACACAGACATGCATACATAGCCTAGATTACAAAATACATTTATTTCATTTAATATGACTGACATTGATTTATAAAAAAAAAAATTTAAAAAAACCAAACATAGCCTAGTTTTCAAATGCCCCTTTTATGTAAGAAAGAACGTTAAACCAAAAGATGTATTTCAATTTTACTCATTTTTATGAAGATGATAGTTCAAAAATATCATTCTCAAATGTCTCTGCAGCTGTTATATATAGGTAACGGATAGTATTTACCTTTCCAGTGCAGCATTATGCAAAATAGTATCCGGAATACTTTCGAATCCATACTTTACAAAATTATACCCAATTCTTTCACAGCAGAACAAAGACAACCTCTCATCATGATGGTGTGTCAGCTTCCTTCAAAAGGAAATAGTTGAAGAAAACATAAACAAATTATATTTTACTCTTTTATGTTGAGATGACTAGAGCTACTATTAAAATGAAGCTACAAACTTATGTGCAGTATTGGTCGAAGAACCAGTTGAAAGTCCTAACATAGTACTTGCAAACATTCCATGTTGGAGGACCTGCTTGAAAAACCGAGTGAATCCACAAATAATTCTTCTCAACCTCTATGAATTATTATGATAAGCTGTGTTGCCACAAATATGAAAAAGAATGTGACACATTTTAACAATAAATTAATTGNACACATTTAAAAAAAAAAAAATGCCATTGCTTGACATAAGGATGTTTAACATTAATTTTCTGCACGATGTTCACTTTAATAGAAGAACTGGAAGAAGATGCCTCATATTTAATGCTTGCTTGTCTTTTAGCATTTCTTAAAGGGCAGGTGTCCATTTGGAAGCTGTACACCAAAATTCAGATAGTTTTGTCTTCCAACAAATAAATAATTTCCCACCCAGATCGTTAATATTAGAGGTTACTTCTAGTAGACTGCTTTAGTGGTGTACCACTGTCCATAAATACTTTTTGAAAGAATACAACACAAACATAAAGTATCTACATAAAAATAGCCAGCTTACTGAAAAAAAAAAAATCATTACAAAATTATCTTTTGTTTAATCAAGTGTACATATATTTAACCGATTGGAGTAGACTTACGGAACTGTTCCTTATGATTAGAATGGCCAATGACCGACTTATAAGCCTACAGGTTTATTTTTTACCGCAAGTTCTAAAATTTATTATTTCATACCATTTTATATTATACCATGGTCTGACATCAAGTAGGCCGTGAAATTGTCATTTTTATATTGAGCTTGTTTAGTTGGTTTGTTTATAGATTAGCTATCTTTGGATTCACTCTAAACAAAAATTGACTATAATCGCGGGAAAAGTGTTTTACTAACAAAATAAATTGAAGATCTATTAGTAATAATCGGATTCAGAACTGAAATAAGTGAGGAAAGTGATATAGACAATGTTGAGGACACTGTTACACATAATGATCCAAGCAATGATAAATATGGAATAGAGTTAGGCCAAGGTGATTATATTACAAGATTATCATAAACTAATGAAAAATTAAAGTTGTTTTGTGTCTGTGACATTTTAAAAAGTTTTAAATTAAATTTAAAACAAAATAATAGATTCAAATGAAAGTAAAAGCCAGAAAACATTTATTTTGAAAGCCTGCAAAAATAGTATATTTTTATGCACATTTAATTCCTGCTACTATTTACAACTATGTTAAAAAATATTACAACCTAAAGGCCGGTCTTATGACTCTTGGATAAATATTAATCTGGCTAATAAATATTTTTATCTGGTCGGTAAGTTAAAAGTGTGTCTTATGACTGCCATAGTGACGCCTTGTTTTTCAAGAGGTATCACATATCGGAATCTGTTTTTAGGTTAAAATCTTGGTTCACATGTTTAGAATATTATTTCACAATTTTGTAAAAATAGACAAGCTATTTGTAGAGTTATGGTTCTATAAGAACAAATTATTTAAATATGAGCACAATAAATAAAAATTTTGTAAACTTTGTACTAAACTATTTACCACATTTTAGAAGATACCAAAATTAGCATTAGCAAGACAACCTAGCTTCTACGCCCATGTGACACATGTTTCCTTGCACTCGTTTAGCTACCTTATTTAACAAATGTTGAGCATTGTAGCCACTAGCCAGGTTGTGTAGTGGTTGCAGCAGGGCTTATACACATGCATGTATCAGTTAAAACCGTATTAACCTTGCTTTTTATGCATAAAAATATTTTTATCCTACAGATAGCTATATGGCAGATAAATTCAGTTCATAATACGCGAAAAATATTAAAGTGGCTGATAACCTTATCTGGAAAATAGTTATTTTTTTGTGTGTACTTAACTGTGGTTAGTTCAGGGTTCAAAATATTGCCAGCATATTGGTGTTTTTTCCTAAATGGTTTCTTACTTTCCCTCCATGAAATTATGGGCACATCTCCTCTTATTTATACCTTCTTAATCCTTACCTCTTTGGTGTGGTTAAATGTAGTTAGCCCATACAGGTAGTAAGCCATGATGCAAAAAAAAAAAAAATCGAATTTACAACATAAAATAAGTTATGATTGGAGAAGTTTTATATTTTATTTTTCACTTGGTCTCACAACCTGGTCGGGCTATACACATTATTTGTGGTTTAAATAATTTTAGACCTTCTATTTTTCAGGTTTTCTTCTTTATGTTAACTGGTCGTTTGGTGATTGACTGGCAATTAAGGCGGAAAAACCTCTCTGAAGTTGCTACAATTAACGGAGAAAAGAAACAAAACTGAGACCCATCATGATTAAAGAATAAGCTGACACCAACTCAAAAATTAAATCAACTGTGGGTAAAAATTAATAAAGCCATATCACTGTACCTACATAAATAAACAGGAATTGAGTTTGTAAGCTGTAGTTTTTCAAATTTATATTTGTTTGTAATAATACTTTATAAGGCAGATCAATAGTTTCAACTAAATACATTGACATGGTTATTATCTTTTGATATATAAATACTCATAAAGTGATTATACAAAAGAAATACTACCCTACTTAATAATTTGTCAGATAAAAAAAATCCTAATAGTATGAACTGTCCACAAATACATTAATATATAGTTAAAATTTATATAATTAGATAAAAAGCAAAATTAAGTTGGTGATTGAACAATTAAAGTAGCTGAAATTGCTAAAGCACTCAGCTCTAGCACTGGCCTTTCTCCAGGGAATTTGTGTTGGAATTCCATATGGAGACTAGGCGTGTTTAGTGCCTGAAAGAAAAATAATATTGACAATTTCTTCTTTTCATACTTAGTGAAGCTAGGTTAAACATCAAAGGATATTTAAATATATGTTGAAAATTAATATCTAGACATGGGAACTGAATTCCTGACAAGGTGTAATTTTCCAACCTATATTAAAAAAATGTATACAACAACTATCCATACTAAATGCTACTTTCAATATATTGTGTATAGACATTAAAGGGTTTTTAAAACCCCTTCTTTTATGATAACCAGTCATTAGTTAAATAAGTTGATTAAAATATTTTAGTTTTTAAATGGTATAGATTACCTTTTTGTGTGTGATGACTTTGTTTGTTGTGACATATATTATGACCAAATTTGCTTGTCAACACATGTTAAAGATGTTATATGATCTCTATAAAATAAACCCTATGTACAAAGAATTATGCTTAATACAGGATTTACTAGAACTTGCTGGGTTTATCAGATTCTATCTCTTTTAATAATCTGTGAATCAGGATTGTTAAATAATACTTGTACAAATTTTCATTTGGTCATCTGTTTGAAAGTAGTTAAACTCAAGCTTTTGTAGGGTGGCCACTGATCAGGAAAATGGGGATTTATTTTTGAATGTTGTCCTCTGGCAAGCATTCAAAAATAGTTATGTAAGAGCCTTTATTCAAATATCTTTTTATGCATCTATGTCCAAACTAAATGACTATACCTAAACTTGATTTTGTATTAAATTTTCATAACATTCAAATTACTTGAAATTAACATGACATTAAATATATCATGTCTAGTTAATCTAATTGTGGGGATTCATGCCTCTTGATTGTGGTAGAATGCACATGTTTAGCCAGTTTTGGATAGGCCAACTTTTTGACAACTAAGAAATTACTTATAATTTCATGTATTTTTACATACAATCTTGGGATATGCAGTTATTACTTTTAATAGGTATTGATACCTATTAAATAATACAGTAAAAGCCAGAGATAATCCGGAACCCAATGGTTCAGCATACCTGATGGTCTTGCATGCATTGCCCTCCATTCCCACCATTCATCTTTTAGCCAGTGACATTCATTTGCCAGTTAGGGCCGGTTTTATGACTCCTGGATAAATATTAATCTGGCCGATAAATATGTTTATCTTGTCGATGAGTTAAAAGTGTGTCCTATGACTGCCAGATAGCATGTATCTGCCAGATAAAATGTATTTATCCATCACATTTTTATCAGGAGGTTTAAGTACCTGATAACTTTTATCTGAAAGTTATGGGTGTTGCCATAGTGACGCATTGTTTTTAATGATGTTTAGCCTATCAGAATTTGTTTTTAGGTTGACATCTTGGTTCCCATGTTTATAGGCACATGCTAAGGCTCTAACTATTTATAAAGTTAGAATAACTGTACTTAGCATTGCGTCCGTTCGGGTTATAGGCTTATAAAGCTAGAACATTTAATTCACACGTTTATAAAAACTGACTAGCTATTTATAGAGTTATAGTTATATAAGAACAAATTATTTTAATGTAAGTACAATAAATGAAATTTTGTAAATGTTGTACCGAACTATTGACAGCATTTTGGCAGACACCGAAATTAATACTTGCAAGACAACCTATCTTCTGCGCCCATGTAACACCATCTCTTTACTCACACTCGTTTAGCAGTCATTATTTAACAAATGTTGAGCGTTGTAACTACTAGCCAGGTCCTACGCATGCGCACAACAATAAAAACCATACCAACCTTGCTTTTTATCCATAAAAATTTATTTATCCTACAGATAACTATCCAGCAGATATATTCAGTTCATAATATGCATAAAATATTAAAGTGGCTGATAACCTTTATCTGGTAGCTAACTTTAACCTCCAGATAGCAATATTTATCAGGTAGTCATAAGACCAGCCCTTAGTCTTTGTTTACATTAAGTAAGATTGTGCTTATTTTTATATAATAAATAACTTACTTTTAATTGAATGTCTAATTCTATAAAATGTTTTATAAACCTACTAAAAGTGTTGATACAGCTAAAGAAATGAAACTGAAACATGTTACAGTATTACATGCAACACTATTAAATCAGCTTAATGTTTTATTACATCATCATAATCAACTGCTGGTGTAAGCAGAAAACATTAGTCCAGGATATCATTAGTCTGAATGGAAGAATGACTCTATGCAGCATCAGCACACACTCAAAAGAACGGCATCTCTTTGACACCCAACAGCGGTCTAATAATCTCAATGTTGACTAGGAAATTCGTGTTCAAGGATATTAGTATTAGTGTTATACCCTGATTTTGGTTGAATATAAAGATGGGCCTATATTAAATACTGGTTTGCGCAGTGGCATACCTGAATATTTGACACCTAACCTAACATAACATATTATTATTGTTGTCTTTATTTACATGGCGAAATATTATAGTTTTCGTGTTGCAATTGTGAGGTGCAGCATGCATACAGTTAGATTATTATAGGAGGAAGTCTTTTTTGTTTTGCATTCAACATTTTAACTTATTAGTATATTAACATTTGGCGGTGTGTTCAGCACACCTTTTACAAAACATTTTAATTTGTTATGTTCAAAATCACACAACTGGACTAAAAACTTTTTTTTTATAAATATTAGTTTTGCAGGAAAACCGGGAAATATGCTGAAATTTAATTCTAGAGTTTAAGTGGTCACCCTGTTTTGGTAGTCGGGTAAGCCAGAAGAACTATGGCCTTGTATTAAATATTATTGCTTAGCTATGTCTGTTACCCCGCTCAATCCCCTTTTTGGCATCCAAATATTCTAACTAATCGGGCTGTTGACAGATCGTCACCCGAGAATGCAAGTGTTCTATCTCCAAAATTGTTAAATTTGAGATATTTTGTGTTTACGTTTATTTAGAATGCATATGATCAACCTGTGGTGAAATTGAGACTATTAAATAATTACTAAAGAATATACAAACTCGAGTTGTCATCTAGTAACATTGGTTTTATACACAGGGTCAAACTTCAATGCTCTGTCACACAAAAGTGAAAAATTGGACATAAAACACTTGGCATTCTCGGGTTACGAGATGACCATATGAAGCACTTTTAATGAATGACAGGTGGTTGGAAATTGATGGATATGACGAGTTATTGTAAATCAGGTCTTTATTTATTAGATGCAAAATACATGATATTGTGATATATATATTTAGATCTTTTAATAGCCATGTATAACATTTTCTTTAAATTACTCCTAATTCTGAGTTTTAGCAAAATGTTTTGGATATTGAAACTGTATTATAAGTGAAGTGTGTTTCTTGCATGAGGTAATTTATTTAGTCACTATAACTTAAATAAATAAATATTAGTGTTTCTAAATAATACAGGAAATGGTGGATAAGCATAAAATAAAATAATATGATTACTATTATATCTAATTGCTCAATTTAATGCCAAAATCATGTGTTGAAAATATATTTCTTTTATGGAACTAGTCTTAGTGAAATGATCATCATAAATTTTTATATGATTTATTTTTTGCATAATTCAAATTTTTTTATGAAAGTAATCTATGTTTATAATTTGATATTTTAACTATCATTTTGGAAATATTTTGTCAACATTTTGTTTATGTAATCGACTAAATTTGATTGAAAATGGTATTGTATGTATATAACTTGTAATGTAGAGAAGAAAAAAATACATACATGTTACTAGCTGTCAGGCTATTAACATCTAATAACACTTATAGGAAAATAGAATTGAGATTAAATGTATCCAAAATAATTGGTTTCCCTCTCTCCTTTCACACAGTTATTATGGATGGAGAGTGGGAAAGCAATTAAGAAAAAAAAACCTTACACACATACACCCAGGAGTAACTAAAACCCAAACCTTCCTGACATTAGACAATTTTTTGCATCACCAAACAAACACAAATAAATTAAGGTGGCTAGTAAGCAAATGGGTGTTGAGTTGGGTTTAGTCCATTGCATGCACTTTATAGTACACTTTTTATATTCTCTTCTCTCACAACACACATGCCCACTTATTCTACCTCTTTCTAAAAAAACACACACACACTTTCTTTGCCTCTAACACGCTCACATTTATGCACACATGTTATTTTAAGTTAAAGGGAAAAATCAGATTGCAAACATGTGTTTTAATAATATAATTTAAAAATTTTTATCTTTAAAAACTAGATTCCAAAGATAAGTATGGGTATGCAAAGCTTTGAAACAAATTTCATCTCCGACTTCGCTTTGAAACAAATTCTGGCTTCGAAGCGTTGCCAATAACAATTATAGCCATTCTGAGTGTTTTGTACAATACAAATTAATATTTATATGGAAAAAATCTGAAGAAATTGAATTTCATGTTGTGATAAAAACTTGATTTGTCAAAGTCACACGAAATTTTACAAAAAATTCTGTAATAAAAAAATTTCCAAGTAATTTTAGTGCATAATATAATATAAATAACCACAATTCAGCTTTGAGAATATTTCATATATTCGATTCGAGTTCGCTTTGAATTGGAAAGGTGGACTTCGCACACCCCTAAATATAAGTTAATGTTTTATATCACAGCAGATTATCTACTAATGTAGTGAACATTGCTCAAAAAAGCTTTTTCCCCAGTTATTTATTTACACCAATGTATAATGGGACAGTGTAGAAAAAAACTTATTGTAACACTTTGCACTATAAAAATATTACTGCTTAGCTCCTGTACTCTGAAGAAAAATAAGGAAAGTCTTTTAACAGCTGTGAAACTTACACAAAACGAAAATTGTAAAAATAAACTTTGTACAGCTCTTTAGTCTACTTATTTACTTTAATAGTGTACACTCATGTCCAGTAATGCATTTTATTGTGATTTAAATGTATGTCATTCCTTCCTTGAAGAATTTTGTTCAGGTTACACAGTGTGGACAGACCTTTTTTTTCATAATATTTGATAGAAATATGTTATGATGAGGTTCATTTTCTAACTTTGCGACTCAAAAATCATTATTGTGGAAGACATTTGTTTGCCAAATTTTTTGGTAGAAAACAAGCTTGCAGTCCTTATCATCTGCCAGCACATAAATTTGGTTTCACCATTTACAAATTCATAATTTTTTAGATTGTGCAATTATAACCGATTTTTAATGTTTCAAAGCCATACAATTAACTATAATCGAGTTTTTGCGATTGACTTAGTTACGTCATGGTATCGAGTATTTTCAACCAAGTTCTTATCAAGGTGGAGTGTGAAACCGATTTTGAGATATTTTCCTTAAACAAAAATGGCATTTGGTGGTGAAGTAGATCTAATAGCTAGCTGGTAGGGGAATTTATGTAATCTTACTACATGTACCGCAAATAGATGGAAAATGAGCATTTTAATTCTATTCTTAGTTAGATTTATGCTTATTTTGACTAGACCTAATATTTACACAACATGTCAAACTAAACATATCTTTCCAAAAATAACCTTAAGAATACAAGACGTATGTAGGTAATATTAAATAGGTCTAGATCATATAGTACTCGCTTATATCCATAACTAAATGGTTTTCAATCACCTAATTAGTGTCATGTATTTCTACTTAGTAATTACTGTCCATTATAATTTACAAAAACTTGAAATCTATTGACTACAAAGTTAAACTCGTTTAAATCTAACATAAGAAGTGATGCTGTTTTGAAATTGATGCACAAATTATTGGCTCATTGGCCGCAACCATACTCTTTAATCTAGTCAAGGAAAGCTTTACTAAACCGAGTTCTGGTATCGTCTTGGTCATAAACATTTCGTTAACATCAATTCCAGGTCAACTGTGAAAACGCTATTGTCGTAAACATCGATACCAGGTCAATCGTGAAAACTTGTCTTATAGTTAATTGTATGGATTTGAAACATTCGTGCAGTGCTCTGACTAAATAACAACACAACCCTAATTGGTGGATCTCCACTATAAATGTCAAGCTCATTATTTTGTCTCGCTTGCCTCCGGTGGAGAAGATGTGTTTCGAATTCCAGGCAGTTGTCTTGAGGGTGTTTTTTTTCCTATGTTCCCTTAATAAATATATAGGTACATTTCCTTTAAATTATTTCATCCCTTTCAGCATAGTGCAATTAATATAAATGCAGATAAGCAGACGCTGTGAAAAAAATACATTTTTCTGGGCACATGGAAAAAATTCCCAATCCACTCTTAAGGAACATGAACAGGACCACAATTCTCAATACTTTTTTTAAATATAGGAATACATTGAGTTAGTCATTTGTTGAATCTTTACAACAAGGAAGTATTTTTTGATGAATTTTTTAATTTGATCTAGATGCTGAACCATATGTGCTTTATAAACTAGTTCTTATTTTGTGATAAAATCAATGTAAAGAATATATATATTTGCTGTTACTTGTCTTATTGAATTCTAAACACAAGATGCAATCATTTTAAAGATAATTTGTTTCCTTAATTTTTTCATATTTAGAAAAATTTTGAACTGAGATTTTACCGATTTAATTGCTTTTTAAAATAAGACAGTGAAAAATCTCCTCCCATAGGACCTAAAGGTGGACTGTATAAAGTATTGAATAGGTGTCACATCAGGCATGTGTTAAGAAGCATTTGGCTGGAGGTTTAATTTCTTATCTTTAGAGTGCATTTCTTTTAAATATAAGAACACTTGAACTGTTCAGCACCGATAATCAAAAAATGGTAACTGACTACCAATGGTTTCATATCTGATAACAAGACTTTGCTGGTACCACTTGGAAACTAATATAAGAACTGGTCGAAACAGAAACAATGCGTTCTCAAAGAAAATAAGACAAAAAGTGTGTTGGGACGAATACACAAAACAAGACATTAAGATATATATATATATTATATATATATATATATATGTGTGTGTGTGTGAACAAGTTGAGCTAATTTATTCCTTTATCACTTGTAACAACAAAGAAGCAGCTATAAGTTGTAATGTCATGCTTAGTTATAAGTAAAGCATTAATACATTATTATCGAATATCTACAAAATCATGGCTATTAGTTTACATTATACATAAACTGCCCCACTTCACTCTCAACAACCCAAACACCTGATCCAGACACGTCTGGTTGCACTTATACATATGGGCGAACTGAGCCACTTAGCCAAAGTTCAGGCATCTGCCGCTAGTGGACGTTTCAAAAATTCGAACCTATGAGTGGCATTATGGATGATCTGGAAAAGTCTAGAAATTTCTACAAGTTACAAGAGACCGAAAGTTCCAGGACATCACGGGCTGACTGGTCTACACAACACATCTCTCGATCCTTATGTTTTCCTCCTCACACATCTATCCCTCCGCCCCCCTTGTCTTATTTTTCTTATCACCCCTCTCTCTGGAACTAGTTTTATACATATATATATGGGGGTTATTGGGAAAGGTTGTAGCATCTGAGCTACGCTTGCTAGTTAAAATGTAAGCAAAATTTATTTTCGTTTTCATATTCGTTTATTATTCTTTTCAAAATTTAATAAGGTCATAAACTGAAGCTTTGCTAAAATTTAATAAGAAAAATCTAATTCGCGATATCAAATATTTTCATATTGAAAACTAGAACTTTAATAATTTACTTATATATTTGTCAAATGTTGCTAATACTTAATAAAGTTTATACCTTTGGTAACATGCTTTGCTAAGTTCATCTATTTTTTTTCATAAAGCAATGTTCATGTTAGTTCTTTTGGGGCATTTAGGAAACTAACTTTTTAAGATATTGAAAGTTACTGTAATGCAATGATTTTACTATTATTCCTTATTAAAGTGTGCTCATTATATTCATTGAGGAAACAATATTTTTGTCAAAAATGCTATTACTGAGAATGATGAAAGTTGGTATGATTTGCAGTTAGGGATTAATTTATCCTTTAGATTTGATGGGAAACAGAAATAATTTGATAATATTAATGGTCATGTGGTTTCGTGCATGGCACACATGAAGGTTAGATTATTGACAGGAACTTATTGATTCTTTTTAACATATTGGGATTAGGTCTGTGTGAATATATGGTATATTTTAGGAAACAACTATGTTTATCCTGTTTTGATTGTATTATATATTATATATTGGTGCTGACTGGCAGATCACAGCCGACAGCTTTGAAAAGTTACCAGATCAAATTATGTATCCCTATGCTGAACCATATGATCTGCAAAAACATGTGTTTAGCAGCTGTCACTTCTGACCGTCAACATTTAGGTATATGCTTAAATGTTGACTGTCATAAGTCAGCTGCGAGTTGTCAGTCAGCACCAAAGAAGCCACGGGGCTACTGTACCCGTGTTGCTCTCTTCTCATAAAATCTTAACTACTCCCACCCTTAGGCAAAATCAAGCTTTCTAGATATTTTACACTATCTCACTATACCATTCTAAGATTTACTCCAGTCAACTTACAGAGTTTCTAGGCCTTATTCTCTTCCTTTTCACTACCATCATTTCACTCTTTGCCATGCTAAATTTAATTCAATGCTCATTCATGTTCTCATTCAATTCGTTTAGGTATTTCTCTACTTACTCTTCCTTTTCCCCATACCACTAAGTCAACAGCAAACATGGTTTTCATTCATTCCTCCCTGAGTTTTTTTGCCACTTTATTCATGACCATTTTTATTATAATGACAAGAGTAGTGGTGAGAGCCTACTTCACTCAATTTTATTTGGAACCACGTGTCCACTCCTCCATTTTAAAACAACTCATGTTATCCTCATGCATACTCTTTACTCTTCCTCTGTTTCCTTATTCATATTCTGTAAAATCTCCTACTAACTGATTTGTTCTTTCTATTCCTCTACTGCTTGCATCACACTTTCGTCCCAACATGGTGTTTCCATCTTTATACACTTGTCCTCCCAAATACCTCCACCTCAGCTTTCACCGAACATTTCTTAAACCTTTCCCATTTTTCCTCTTTATTTCACATCTCATCCTTGGGCACAGACAAGGAAATAACAGATACACAGCCTTACAGAAGATTTTCTGCGCCCCTCGACTGAGAACATGCACTTCCAAATGAGAATTCTTTAAAACAACTCACTTTCAAAATGTTCCTCGTGAGAAAGTCAATCTGAGAGAGTGAGAGTTAATTGTTGCTGTCTGTCTCTCCGAGTACAATAGTTCAGTCCAGGTAGCGGTAATCCCTTACTCCGCCTCACCCCCCTTTTATTGACCAAGTATTTTCAAACAATTAAGTGTTGGGCCCAAATATACAATGTCAGTGCTTCTACAGACACACGCAGTCTTGGAAATTTACTTGTAAATGAATTATTACATATTTTGTGACCAGCATCTGCGGTCTCAGTTCTTTGGGATTCACTTCTCCTTTGGCCTGGACTGCAAATAATTGGGATATCAGTGTTTGAATCCCGATTGGGTGTAGTGAGATGAGTGTTTTTTCTTAAGAAGCTTAAAATTCTACAACGCCAATACGGGCACATTTTCCAAAATGTTTTACCTTACTTATTCCTTATCCATTGGAGTAAATATGTGTCTAGTTGTAATGGGACGTAAGACATGGCTCACAAAACATATCAGTAATTAAAATTAAATACTTATGTTGTAAAGGTTGCAATTATTTTTTACATTTCATTGTCAAATTAATACAAACAGAATATACAAGCGATATGCTACTTAATTAACTTAAAAAAATAGTTAAATGCATGGAAAATACAATTAAAGGAATTTACTAAGTATATATATTTGGTATTTGTAATACATTCTTATTTTTAACACTAGAATGATTATATTCAACATTAGTTTATACTTATACTCGCCTCAGTAGCGTAGTTAGCTAATGCGCTAGGCTCGTGTTGAGCGAGACTGCTGAGGACGGGGAAACTGAGCTTTAAATCTCACTCGGTTGAACTGGGGGTGGTTTTGCCTAAGTCGTTTCCCACTCTCCCACCAAGCAAATGTGGGTTCACTTTATCAATATCCAACAATCTCAAATCATAACCCATTAGCGTAATTAGTATTTAAGTGTATAACCCAAACAGGTAGTTAAGATGCAATACTATACTATTATTATCATTTTATATTAATGTGCAACAAGAGTTAACAAATTGGTGACCTGGTGGTCTAGGGGTAAGGTGTCAGACTTCTGTGCTGGTGGCCGGGGTTCAATCCTCAGTCCCGGCACAGATGTATCTTATTTCCAAACCCTTCCTACACCTCTGACAAGACATCTTGTGAATGTGTGGTTCGGATTCCACGTTAAACTGTAGGTCCTCCATTTCATCTCACAATCACCCTACCATTACACATTAGCGTAAGTGCGTATAATCCGAACGAGTAGTAAGACGCGGTGTATTTCCGATCCCTGATATCTCAATCACCGATACTTTTGAGATCGAGTCACTGGGAGTATAGGTGATCAAATGATATCGGGGAAAAAATTACAGTCAGTGATTTATCTACCATCTATAATAATAATAATAATAATAATTATTATTATTAGCACCGCGTCTTACTGTCCGATCGGGTTATACGCAAGGGTATTATTAAAATTGACAATATCTGCCTATGTAAATTACCCTTAAAATGATTTTCATGGGATTATTAGAACAGCCATTTAGTTTATAATGATACACAATTCCCAGATACGAAATCTAATAAAAAAAATCGTTACAGCGGATTTCAAGATAACTTGTTTTCTCTTTTTTTTTACCTTTAGTAAACTACCCTCCATTTTTGGGTGAGATATCTAATTCCAAAAACTCTTGGGTGAACCTTATAAAAACCATATATACTAAGTTTTAGCCAGATTAGTAAAATTGTGTCATCTCTAAGGCTAGAAATAGACACACAGGCAGACGGCATAGCAAAAACACCTTTTCAGTTTCGAGGGGTTGACAGTTATCAAAATTTGAACTTTATTTTACGAGCACATTACTTTTCTCTTCAAGGAGTCAAAAAAAAGTAAAAATTGTATATTTATGTAAAGATGAATGGCAAAACAAATAAATATCGAATCTTAATTTGTGATGATAAAATAACGTTAAAATTTATATGTGTATAGTTTAATACTCGTTGGTTCCTATTTAAAAATACCGTTCATTTAATAACAAAATATGTTAAATAGTAAATAAGAAATAATTTTGAGATACATATTTACTTTTTATCTCGCCTATCAAAATAATATTTATGTAGCCTACAATCGGCTTACACTGAAAGGTGACATCAATACTATACTAGCCTAGCCTTTAGCCATATTTTATAAGCCACACTGCTATACCATAGTAATTCATAAAAGAAAGATTGCTATTTTTTAAGAAAAATGGAGTGAAGGGTATATAATATGATGAATAATTGCTTCAATAAACTGTACATAATTTTATTTATACGTATTGGCCATATATGATTGATTAAAATTTTTAACTGATTTAACTTTTACTAACAGACTGAACCCCCTTCAGTGGTCGAATGATAATGCAAGATCCGCAAACAAATGGCCCGCGAGACATAGCTGATCTGCCTGTTTGTCTGCAATATCTTTATATTACTATTACTATCTGACCTGCATCCATGTATTCACACAAAATAAAATAGTTTAACCTTAGTGTTTATAACATAATTTTAAATAACAGAAACCCTTAGAACTATTTAAAACCATCCTATATTTTTGTTTTAACATTAAATACTTGAGTGTGTAAATTTTTATTTATAATGGAAAAATACCAATTTTTAAATTATTTCATGTATATATTAATGGTTTTATATACATAGCATCAAATAGCTATTAAAGAAATTTATTCTTGGCCACGAGGTTTGGAATCTAGCCTTCCTCTATCAAATAGTCATGTTTTGGTAGCATTACAATGTTTGGGATAGTTTTATAAGATTATAATATATCAAACATTTAAAAAAACAATATTTTGTATCTGCCTTCTAGTAAATTCGAGTTTAAAGTGAGTTGTTTAAAAAATGCTCACTCGATTGCGTTGTAGTCACTGGGGATTGCAGCTAGCGATCCCAACTTTGAAGGAGTAAAGCCTCGAAAAGGAGCACAACACGTTTAACCTAACGGTTGTGGATCTGTTCTTTCCTTTTCTATGTCCTTGGGTAATAATTTTGACTTTCTTAAATACAGTTTTTTTCCTCTTAATTTTTAAGCCTCCATGGGCTTGTCATTATTTCCTGTTTTATGAAGGTATTATGGTCTCAATAAATATAAAGAAAAATGTTATTTTTTTATGCACCAAAAATAGCTCAAACCGTTTATTAAAAAGAAACTGCCAATGGTGTTCCAAAGGAAGTTCAATAACATAAACAAGATATATTTATTATAGTGCCTATTTATACACCAAGTTAAGTCAAAACATCATGATTTATTCAAAATATATAGTACAAAACAGGAGAATGTATTACTATTTTTATATGAACCAATTAGTGATCTAAGCGTATAACCCCAACGGGTAGTAAATATTATAATTAGTGATCTAACATGTCACTGGAATGTAATGGGAGTGTCTGGGTTTAAATCTCGTTCTTGTTTAATGAGGGTGGCTTTTTCTTTATGGTACCCAACTCTCCCTCTAATGGGAGTATATTTTCTTGAACTGGTACTAAGATGTGGCAGACAAACATATTTTTTCTTGTTTAGTAGATAAAATTGGGTTGATTTACTACTAGTTTTTTGTGAAACAAGTTATCCCTATATAAAAACACATGTGTTCAGAAAAAGTGGCAAATATTCATTTCCTATGATTACATGGTTTGAAACAAATATATAAATATCCATTTAATTATCAAGTCAAATTTTTCAAGCATCCCAGAAAAACAATTAATTGATTTTGTTTGGATATTTTAAATACATATTATCACAATTGTTTTTTGATAGTAATTGTTGGTTCATTGTTAAACATTTTAATTCTTCTTCTAAATATATTGTAAAATTGATTGTTCGAAAACACAAAACACCACACTAGGTAGATAATTTTTATCTGGGAGCCATATAGAATGTTGTCTATTTAATATATTTATATGTAAAGATGCAAGATTTGTGTCCCAAATTTTAAATCTACTTTTATATATTATTTACTACTACATATTATTAACTACTAAATGCTGGGTGTTCATTTGAAAACTTACCACCAAAATAATTTGACAACAACGCTGCAGACAAAAATATTTTAAACACAAATTTTTTGGTTCTGAGAGGGAAGTAAGGTGGTAAGGCTGGTCTGACCTAAGGTGATCTTAAAGTCACTTTGTTTTTTTAAAATGAAACTCCCTATTTTTGATTACATATTCCTGTAGATCACATGCCATTTTCACGATTGTTTTTAAGCTTTTTAAAGTAAAGGCTTGTTAATCTGTAATTTTCTTTTGGACTCTCCTTTCTGTAAAATACCCAATCATCTGTAACATTTAGATCTAAGTTTTTTTCCTCACCACAAATTTTTGCAAAGTAAATCGAATTTAAGGCTTTAAAATGACCTAGCCGTCTGTTGGATCATGTACATTCAATACCAAACAATTATGTTAGCATTTCCTGTTTTTTTTTTTTTTACTTTTTCTTCATCTTCAAATTTTTATCATTTTCTTTTAGTTGTACCTATACTTGAATTCATTAATAAAAACTCATGGCATACATCAGCTTTTTTTGTCCTCTTTCTCAGGCTCTAATGACAGGTACTTGAATAGACAGAACTTTTCTTTTTATACTACAACTTACCATAATTAAAAAAATGTAGGCCTACATGTAAAATCCACAATGACTACTAAAACTAAATTTGAACTCATAAAACACACAAACAGGACTTAGTACGTGCACACATAGGGTTGTTCCAAACAATAATGAAAACGGAAGCGATGTTCAGTGTGAGGGGTGAATATGCCTACAAAGATTGGTTTGATTAGTATAGGCGATAATTAAAAACAATAAACAAAAATATAAAGTTGTACAGCTTCTCCGCATTGTAACAAGTGCTGTTTACAATAATGTAATATCTTTCCTATGAACACACAAATACAATTAAAGTAACGTATATAAGAAGTTTTTGACGCAACAACAGAGTGGTAGACACACTAAACCAGAGGTTTCTTTAATGTTAATAGACAACAATTTGAGTGGACTGCTGAAAAAATGACACTACACCCAAGTTGACAGAAAAACCTTGGCCGTTATAACCAAGTTTGACTGTATGTAGTTATGAATATAGATATTTTATTGAACTGACTTTAGATTTAATAAAATATTTAAATTTGAATTATCATGACCATTCGATTCTGTTCTCCATCAAATTTAGCTGATGGGCCTCTAAACTTCCTTAACATATCCAGAAATGCTCACTTAAATTTACAATTTGAAACGACCTTGAGAAAGTTAGAAAAGCTCTTCCACTTAATTTGATTCAAGGCCCCAAACAAAAAAAGTAATTTCTCTTATAGGTATTTAAGCATGTGAGAGAGGAGTGTCAACTTGGCCATCCTGTTTTTGGAAAAAATCATTGTTTGTATTGCTCAAATTTCATTGCTAGTGCTGCAAATATGAGAGAATTAGTAACCATTTGAATTGGTGGATAAGAATCTTTTAGGTGTAAGAAAAAGGTGACTTAGGTTTGCTTTAGATTAAATGAAATTAAGTTTTCTTTCTCAGGATATCTTCAATACATTATTACTCTAGGCCCATCTTGATCAGGTCGAAATATAAAAAAAAAGTTTTGAGAACATTTCTTGGGGTGAAATGCTTGTTGAATTCTAGATTTTTTTATTTGCTTTTCTAATAAGTATAATGATTATAGGAACTTCAAATAGAAATGTGAGCTGTTAAAATAATAAAAACTTCTAAGTTAATGCTTTGGTTTATTTTGGTCATCCTACTCTTGACAATATGCTTACTGACCTAGTTTCATGTTTGGGTAAATGGCACTACTAGCATAACTTCCAAAAAGTTGCTAGACTCGTTGATTCTTTTTAGCAACATCTTGGTCACATTCGTTTAGTAAATATATAAGTATTAGTGGACAGTTGGGCTTAACATCTTGCTTGTTTGATTTGTTTTGTCTGTGAGAGTTCAAATTCAGACCGGGTGTACTAGTATAATTAAATGCAGAGACAGCCTGGACAGGCAGAAGATTAAAGTAAATAATAATAATAAAGCATTGGCTATACTATATAGTTCAACCTGTGCAGAGTTTGATGCCGGTACAAGTTTCTGGTGTTAATGTCCATAACATCATGACCAAGGGCACTCTACTTTTGTCGCCTATGGGTGTAGCAGAGGAATATTTGGTGGGTGTTGTACCGAGGGAAAGGGTGAGGAAAGTCCGAATGATGAGTGTTGTTTTAAATGATGGGTGGTTGAATGGATGCATAATGGGAAGACAATCGAGCAGAGAAGTGGCGTTGTTTGGGTGGACTTTTGTGGTTTAAAAATGAAACAAAATGTAGTGTTATGGTGTGGCTACATGTACTTGAGTCGTCCTGGAAGTGTAGAAATAGCGAGAATAGGAGACGAGGTTTTCTCACAAGTTTGTGTACACACGACTCAATTTACGAACAGACACCCAAGGCTGTCTTTAGTGTGAGATTTTACGGAACACCAATTAGTAATCACTTAACCTCATGCATACAAACTCTATGATCCGTAATATCACAGAGACTTCAGTGATGCATGGGCCAGATACCAAAGGTGAAGAATTGTCTATCCAAATTAGCTGGACATGTTTTAGTATGCATTAAAAACAATATGTCTGATTTTCTGTGCCTAATTTTCTTATTTTATTTGAATTCATAGCACCCAATTGTTAAATAATATTTTTGAGATAGATATTGGTCAATATGTTCAAAAACTTGTAAAATAAAATAATCAAAGCCAACACCAAATACCTATTTTTGTGAAAAGTTAAATATTTAATCCTCATACACAGATAGCCAGGACGAATAGTAAAATGCAGTATATATAAAAACAATTTTTTTTTATCTATACTTATATAGATGATTAAACAAAAAAATTTTTTTTAGAAGAGGCAAATAAACATGGTTTTAAACTTAAAACAATTTAAATGAACCTCTTCTGTGGCCGCATGGTCTAAAGCGCTACTCTTGCGTTAGATTAGACTGCTGACCACAGGGTTATTGAGATTCAAATCTCGGTCAGGTGGTCTTACACTCTCACTCCACGCAAATGTGGGTACACTTCCTGTAAATATAGCCTTTCTAATCCCTATAACAATTAATGTAATTAGTACAAAAGTGTATAACCTAAATGAGTGGTAAGACGTGGTATTAAACAAAAATTAATGAATACGTTTTGTTGAAAACGGATTGTGAACTATCATAATAGTCAAATTAATATTAATAACTGAAAACTGCTGACAGTACTTAAAAAAATATATGCACATGTTGGTTACAAACCAGTACACAAAATATTCTTTAAATTGAAAAATTACACCTGGACACGGGAATAGAACCCAGGTCCTTCGACTTAGTATGCCAATGACACTGAGCTATCCAGAATTCATCCCATGCTCAGTCATTATTCACTCATATTTTAAGGCAGAGTTCGTGATGAACATGAGGAAATCGTTAGCTATATACATATATGTGATCAATAAAGATCATGAGCTTTCAGATAACAGCCATCTTCGACTAAGGACAGCTTTTTGCTTTATGTAGCGGACAATTTCCGCATGATTCCCATGCGCGGGCGTCATTTTTCAATTTAAAGGATATAACCAAAACTATCAAATATAATAATAGCTTGGCTATTTAATCCATTAATATGAAACAAATAAAAATATTGTTAGCTTTTCAAGTTGTGTTTCATTGGGTTAGAAATGCTGGATTTAAGAGTTAGTTATTAACTAACAAAATGCTACAAAATATATTTTGAGTTAAAATACATTTAAACAACATAAAAGGAAAGTTCAATAAAAACAAATTGATTTTTAAAAAGTTTTTTTATAAGGAATACAACTAACCTTAATTCAAGAAATTGTTTTATTTGGTAGAGCTTTCAATGTGTCTTGATCATGGTGGGTGAGATTTAACTCATCAAACTTTAACAAATGTGATATTTTATGGGGAAAACAAATTAAGAAAATAAAAATAAAGAAACTGAAGAAAGTTTTGTTTTTAGTGTATCTCTGATTCCCCGCCCCCCACCCCCACACTGTGCCTAGTTTGAGGGGGAAAACTCCACAATCAGGCCAGGGTTAGGAATCTGCGAAGCTTCAATATTATCAATATTGATTCAATAACTCGCATCAAATCAAACAAGAAAAATATCGATAAGGCTTTATTTTAGGCCGTTGGAAATCCCATAATATGCCTAGAATATTTTAAAATATTTTAATAATTTTTTGTGTAGTCAAGTAAGTGCATTTAACTATTACTGTATTTTTTAATAAAACCTTCCTAAGTTTGTATTTTTACGTTTTATGAAGACTTAAAAAAGACCAACGACAATTCTATAAAATCTTTTGTATTTTTTGCACAACGGGTTTTATTGCTCTTTAATATATATATATATATATATTAGTTATATATATAATAGAGTATTAGTTGAAATAAATCCTGAGAATGCTTTGCTAATTACTATCATTTTTAAACAAGGGACTTATTATGTTAACATAGCCCATGTTGTTAATAATATCACCATAATAAAAATAGTTGCACTGTTTGAAAAAAATAACTGTACTAATTTTATATAATAATAGTTATAATAATTCTAACAATAATAATAGAGTTAAGGATCTAGTCAAAATCATAATTTAAGTTTATATATATATATTAATTATTAATACAATAGATAAAAAAAAAT